>JAAEAF010010934.1:0-19522 GCA_011037195.1 Triatoma infestans | reverse complement strand
ATATAATAAAATTGATTTTTTATGTTCTGGTGGCTGCAAGTAACATTAAGCTTTCCATTACAGTAACGTATAAATATAATTTATGGTTCTACTATTTATACAATATTAAGATAACTAGAAGTATTGCTACAATTCAAAATTTGAAGAAAATCAATTGAACGGAAGTGCGATTTGTACAAAATTGTTGAATATGTGGATGGGTCCGAAATGCTGGTATTTTATCCTTCGTAGCATGTATATTCATTTTGTGCCTGACCGGTTTCGGATTTTCATCCATCGTCAGAGCAAATTCACCAAGTTCGTGTACAGAGTTCACTTGAACGCATTGTTTCTGTTACACTATGCGTGTTTGTTTAATTCCATTTTTTCATTAAACGCACACACATAACCTTATAACCTCCCCACATATATATACAACCAACAAGTGTGAGATTATAACAGAAACATTACGTTAAAGTTGACTCTCTACAGGAACTTGGTGAATTTGCTCTGCCGATGGATGAAAATCCGAAACTGGTCAGGAACAAAATGAATAATATGCATGCTACGACGGATAAAATACCAGAGTTTACAAATTTGTTTGATATTTTCTTGAAAACGACTACAACGGACTTTTTTTTATGTGGCCGGATCTAGTCTTCAACCACAAATATGTTTGCTATTAACTCCCTCCATGAACGATAGGTAGCTCCACTTAATAAAGTGTGCCAGAAAGAAAAACCTAGTCTATCACCAAATAATTAAAGAAAATTGAACAATGTTTTGTGAAAAAACTCTATGTTCCCAGAAAATTCTATTTATGATCATTATTAAAGGATGTTTAATATTAATTAAATGTATTGTTTAGATATGTGAGCTTGATTTATGTATTTACAAACATTAGTTAAGGAAACAGTGGGTGGCACAGCCCGGACTGTGTCCGGGTATATATATATATATATATACACGAAGAGACGTTGACAGTAGTTTAATGAACCATTATTGTATATATACCGAGGAATAGTAATGGGGAGTGAGAGAGAGTTAGAGAGATAGAGGGAGAGAACTAGTGGGAGAACGGTTGATTATATTATACTGTTAGAATGTAACAGCAACGTGCGGGAGGTGGGACATATCGACCCAGTTGATAATCATACATACACACAACGCTGTTCCCCTCAATATGATTGATATTGAAGGGCTACTTCTGCCCTCGAGATTTGACGAGATGTTACTAAGGGCCCCGGGAACCCCTTTTAATGGGAGAGAGTATGTCGACTATATATAGTTAGTGCACTCTAGGGTGCAGCCTATAGACGATGTTTAATATATGTGTGGATAATTCATCAATGTTAAACATCTGCCGCTCTCATAGTACCAAATAGTAAGTAGTTACGATTCTGTAGATCGCTATGTAAGTTACTTACAATTGATTATCTCCAATAAATCCGATGATCTAAGTAATTAAGAATCATTTTTAATAACAATGGTTGCTTTAATTTCTCCTGCTTCTAGAAAAGAAGGAAGTATTACGATCGTGTCAAAATTTCGAAATATCTTTTACCGGAAATATATGTTTTGAGGTCCCCGGAAAAGTGTTGTTAGCTAATGATCGATATGTGTATTTTTCTTTTTTTTTCCTGAAGAGAGTAACCCGAACGCCAGGAGTTTATTTAATACATGCTCCATAAATTATACTACATGTATATCTAGAACTTGTTATTTGTAAATATATAAAATATTTCATTTATTGTTTAAATTCTATTGGTGGCAAATAGCGTAATACACACTTCTATAATACATAAACTAAATTACATCAAACTGTTAACTGTGATAAAGTAGTAGTGAAACTTTGAAATAATAAAATAATATTGTTACTAAAAACAATAATTAATTACAATAGTTGAAAATCAATATTATTTAGAAATTTTATAAACTAAGAACACAATTTATTGTTTTTGAACCAGCAAACCAAAATCTGTAACTGGCCAAGGTATCCCCTGTAAGATAAAAAACTGCACCAATTCCGCTCTTTGGGGTTCAAATAGAGGACATTGTAGGATGATGTGGCGCCAAGTTTCAGGTGACTGATTATCGCTATGGTATGAGGGGTCAGCCATTATTTTTAAATCTATGCAAGTAGTCTCGGTTCTTTCCATGGCCTCACAGAGCCTGAGTAGTGTAGAAGTCTAGTTTATGAAGCGGACTTGTCCTTCGGCTAATTATATTGAGGAAATACTCCTTGGTGTAATGCCCTTTTTCTGTGTTAGCCCAGTCTCTTTGCCAGCTTGCATGACTCTCTTCAGCCAAATTAGACTTGAAATATGATCGAGGCACTTTGTTTTACGATTCTAGAAGGTGTAAATCCTGGGAAGCCTGCTTAGCCAGAGTAACTGAGGCTTCGTTACCCTCTCGACCAACATGCGATTTCACCGAGCAAAAGTTTACTTCTACCTTCTTCTCATCCTCCAAGCTGTGTTCGGTATGTCTGTGTGTGTGTGCGTGCGATTGTGTATACAAAATATCTCACAATAAAAAAAAACTTGGTATTCCGTTTAGGTGCTACCACCGCATCTGACCACGAAAAGTTTCGGACAAAACCCATCAACCGAAAGTATGACTTTACAGAATAAGTTTTTGAGTACTTGTTTTTTGGTAGCGATTAGATATAAACGTATACTTTTTATTTGTATAATATTATTCCGCTGAAAATGATTTTTTAAAGAGTTCTGCCGAATGTTTGTTGGCCATTAATTTCAAATGTTATTTGGTTTGTTCAAAGATGGCGCACTCTTCTGTACACTACAATATAGTCACTGGATACCTGCCTGGATAGGTCCTTGCCCCCCCTCCACACACACACACACCATTTCTATATTTATATTACTATAAATGAGTTAAATTTGAAATATAAAAGGAAATTTCTCATTTTTTTTTTGTTTACTATTAACTCCCCCTCCCCACTTATGATCACAATTTTTACTGTTCTACGTTCTACTGTAGTTAAATATGATTGAATTTTCACTTCCTGCCAATAATTGAAAGCATTCATGTTGAAATTCAGTTTGCACCGGAAATATATTATGTTTTGTGTAATGGAATCGTATATTAGATGCAATGGAATTGTTTGATGTGTGATTTCTGGAGTAACAGATGTCTTGAAGAGGGCGGAAGTTAGTTTGAGAGATTTGGAAGTTAGTGCTCGAATTATTAAACGGTTTTTTATATAAAAATAAACTGTATTTTAACAATAATTTTAACGTGATAAATGGTAACTAATAACTATAATAAAATACTTAATAATAAATAGAAGATAAATAACTGATAATTTAGAATGGTTAAAATAACGAACTAAAGTGCACAACTACGAGAATGATAAGTTGAATATAACTGTGAATTGCCGCTCGTGTATAGTTTGGTCGTAGATGATATAATCATCCTCGTCGTATATCATAGAGTTTATATATTACTTTTATTCACACGCACACCAAGACATCTGTCCTAGTGTGCGACCTTCGTAGTTTGGTGACCTTATTCAAGGTCAGTCAGTTCAGTGGCCAATTTTATCGCGGCGCTTGCTTATTGACGTACAGTATTGATGAAAAGGCTTTGTTAATCGTTTGTTTGGCCGCGGCTGTTTTGAAGCCGGCGGCCGGTAGCTGTTTATACTTTTATTACTGCCCTTTGTTAAGATAGCAGCTGGTTGAAACCACTAGTTGTAAATTATTATTTCTTTGGTGTACTTTGCCGATGTCAATGACTTTGCCATGTCATTACATTTGAGATCATTTTTGTACAGAAACAAATCTTATATCAAACAGTCCAGTCGTCATTTTCTACGATAAATAGACAAATTTTCTATGAATTTCAAATGAATATTGAATGGTTTAGCTTGCGTTAGTATTACACACAATATAGATGGTGAAGAATCGTATATTTTATATATTGATGCCTTAGGATTTAGGAGCTACAAAAAAAAAAAAGAAATTAGTAAAGTTACACTTTAGGTTGAAAGATTGTGATGGAAATCTTCATCTTATATCGTTGATGGTACTTGGACAGAATATGAATTTAGAAATGCACACAAACAAAATTACAGAAATTAGAAACGTCCGTAATACTTTCACTTGGTCCAGTAAAAAGTTGTTTAATTTTCAATGTCCGTAGTTTTCTAGAAAACACCATTGTCACGAACATATACATGTACGTGTTCAGAGCGCATCAAATTAAGTATTTTGCGTAATTAACTCAATGAACATAGTCTAAATACTCGAATTTGTGGTATTTCCCCTTATTTTGATTGGGGTGGTAAAAAATTAGTGGCTAGAAATCGAAATAATCCCATTACATTATCTAGTTAGCATAAATATGACAATAAATAAATAGTACCATTATTTAAATGGAATAATCAATAGTTAATATCCAATCAGAACTACGACGTTTAGGGGGGTAGCTGGTCGTCCTTATACAAGAATATATATGGCGTCCTTCGGACTTATTTCCATCCAGCCAAGTTGAAATCAAGTTATTGGTATTTTAATAATTGTTGTTAATGATTTATTCTAAAATTTGGAATAATTTTTAATTTAGTAAACATGGCAAATTTTTATTGAATTTCACATTAATTAATTAATTTCTTCTACTGCTTCAAGAGGAAGTAATTAAATTAAATTTTTCTTAAGAAAATACAAATTCTGAGTACGAAAATAATGTTTTTATTGAATAGTATGTATTTGGGATTTTACAGAATGGTTTTTCACTAGTTTTTTTCCAAGATCATTCAGTAAAGTCACAATTCCGGTTGATGAATTTTGCACGAAACCTTTGTGTCAGATGAGATGGTAGTACCTTCGACTTTCTACGATCATATTGTTACGACTTTTTGTTTTAGAGATATTTCGTTCACCCGCGCACACACAGGAGACTTAGTGAACCTTGATAACGAAAACACACATATATTTCCATACTCAGAGGACGTCAAAACATGCATTTCTGGTGAAATTCAATTTCGAAAATTTGACACAATCGAAGTACTTCCTGTTACCAGGAGAAAGAGGAAGTAATATATACCTCATTAGTTGTTGTGGTTGGGTCCGCAGAGCTGTAAAGCATCAGAGATATTTCCACCGGTCATCGACCGGTTATTTGAGACGTCCGTCCATCAACAGGATGTTTTGTTAAAACAGTGCGATAACATAGACTTGCACAGAGCGAAATCCAGTTTATGCATTCCTAGAAAGAGTTCATATTTGATATTCCGTTTAGGTATCACCAGAGTAAGTTGTCTTCAAAACTCCTCAACCAAGAAGTACCACTTTACTGAATTTTTTTTTTTTTTTTTTAATTTTTTGCGCTTTTTTCGAAAATAGCTCCAACGATTTTCTTCAAACGTGGATATATCAACCTCACGCACAAAGAGCTACAACTTATATTTGAAACATTACTCCGATGAAATCCATTTAAGGGTACTTTTGGTGAAGGGGTAGGGTTAGGTTTTCCTTTAATGTATTACTTTAGTTTATTGCACAATTATTTCATCTAAATAATATTAATTATAATGATATATGTTGTTGAAATTCCGAATTTGAAGAAAATCGGTGGACCGGAAGTGCATTTTTACTGAAAAGTATTTTTCAGTGTTCTGCTATTTTCTCTAAAACGGCTCAAACGATTTTTTTTTTTTCATCTTGGCTTATTAAATAATCATAAAAAGAGCTACACTTTTATTTGAACCAATGTTCCAGGCAGATTCATTAAAGAGGTGTTCTTGGGAGGAGGGGCGATGTTAGGCTTGCCTCTTAAATCCATTAACCTGTTAAAAATCATATTTTGCATTTTGTACTTAACGCGATAATATGGACTTTTTTTAGAAAATGTTTTCCATCATCTACCTTTTTTTTTTTTATCACGTGTTGGTGCTTTTCATTTGGATCGTTTTATATCGGAAAATATATATTTATAAACCATATATATAGAGATATAGTTCCAGTACATTTAACTACGATCATTCGATAGAGGAGAAATGTGTCAGGTGCAGGCTATATACTAATACCGAACAATAGCGAACGAGACGTCGACCGACCCTCATCCTAATGTTCGTAGCAGACATTGTCGACCATGAAACTCTCTGGATTGTTGTTAGCTGGATGTTTTGTAGTAACGCTGTGGAAGGGGCGGTGGGCGAGCTGCAGGATGTGGTCCTGGTTTGGACTGAGAGGCAGGCAAGTGGTGGTGGAGTATAGGGTCCCCTATCTGTCGTCCTGTCTGTCTGTCTTGTACTGACTGGTTCGCTGTTGTTAACTAGTAGAGAGCTAATGTGTGTGTATGTGTGTGTCAGTTATCTCACCACATTAGCTTCTCTTTCCCACTTCCCTTTTTTCTCTGTAGGACCTACTAATCATCCTCCTCACCTCTCTTAAACACTAATACCAATCCATCAAACCAAAAACCACATAACACACACGGACCAGTTTTTTTTTAACGTAATATGGCAAATTTTGCTGAAATACCTGATGTTACCAAAAAAATGAATACGAGCTATGTGGTTATGATTACATTATAGTCCACCAGTCAGCACTGGCAATCTAGAGTTATGCTTAACGTCATTATGTTCTGATGGGAGAACATTTCTCTGGGAAAATTCATTTAACGCGAGTATTCAGGGAGGGGTGGGGGTATGTTTACCTCTAGCCTGCTATTTCAGTTTGTTTTAGAATTCTATCATTTAAATAATATTAATTAGAATTAAGATATGTTGTTTAAAATTCTGAGTTTGAAGAAAATCGGTTGACCGGAAGTGTGTTTATATTGAAATTATTTCAGTTTTCTACGATTTTATCCATAAAAACACCGACACGCTTTTCTTTTTTGCGGTGGGAGGGGGGTGGACTTCAGGAATGTATTTTCGGTGGATGAAAATTCAATCTCAGAAATTTTATACGATCGTAATAGTTCCTTTCATTAAGCTGACAGAAATAGACAAACTTTCTTTTACCTAGGTTTTGACTTATTTCTTACTGTTGTTGATAAGCAAGAAGTATTGCGAGCATAGTTAAATTTCTTGAAGTGCCTTGAGTATGATAAAAATGTATTGCACGAAGGCGTGTGTGAGAGTGAATGAGAGAGTGTGCAAAATGTCTCCACAACGACAAATCGTAAGGTAAATATTTTATTTGAAGAAAATTAATTAACTAGAAGTGTGCGTGTGTCTGTCTTTACAGTATTGGTTTTCGAGTATTTTGGATTTTTTTCGAAATCGGGTACAACGATTTTCTTTAAACTTGGAATACTAACTGTACAGATAATAAAGAAAAATATCACTTTTATTTGTAAAACTTGTCCGGAAAAATGGATTTTAGAGGTTATCTGGGATCCCAGTTGTTAAAACTGAAACTGACTCGACTACAAGCTTGCAAGGGCCGTTGCTATACTAGTTACACTCAGGTGTGTATGATTACCTGTATCGCTACTTCTATTATGACAGGCGCAACTAAACTTTTGTAACATTATAAATATAATGAAAATTTGTTATAAATAATTAAAATTATACTAAAAGCAACATTGTAGCCAAAATTGTAGCCTGTGAAATTGTAAGAGAAAAACATACTTCGGTGCAAAGAATGGTCTAACTTAGCCCAAAAGTAGTCCTTGACTTCTGATTTTTCCCTCGATAATCTGTCGGGTTGAGAGTCTCAATTCTCGGCGCTTTTGCAAACAATAAAACGGGTTAGTTTGGTGGAGTCTGTAAATCGCGCCATGAGCTCTGAGCGTTTTGTTTTGTACAGGACTTTTGTTAGATACGAATGGCAAGCTCAGTATATTTTATGTTGATTCTGATTCCCAACTAAAGCTTTCAGATCTAAGGTGGCTTTTCAAACTGAGAAGTGAATTAATTTATTCAAACTATGTACCATGGGTTGATTAGACTGGATTACAAGGAAAAATGTGCAAGGTGCATGTTTTCGAATTCTTATTCGAATTTCATCTGAGTGAGATGCTTGGGTGCGAAATTTGTTTCCGCTCAATTTATAATAGATTCTTTGCGAAATGCGGATACTTGCGCCAGTTTGCTTAAGTATACCAGACAAGCCTGGCATTATAGATTTAGCCTCATTAAAGAATTTAATTTTTGATTTATAATTTACTCTCTTTTATTTTAGCATTACTTTTATTCCTTGTATGTGTCTATTTTTATTGCTAGTATTAGGAGAAGGCTTAATGCTTTGGCTCGGAGGGGTAAGGTGCGTCTCTATTGGATACCCGGACATGCGGGAATAGAGGGCAATGAGAGGGCGGATCAGTTGGCTAGGGAGGGATCATCATTACCATTTTGTGGTCCTGAACCAGCCCTTGCCGTCACAAAGAAGTTTCGTGACAAACAGATTAGACTTTGGGAGATGATAGTCTTGGAGAAATGCTGGGGGGACACGCAGGGGTGGCTCCAAGCTAAATGATTTATAAAAGTAAGTAAGCAGGGAATTTCGGAGTATCTCCTGTCCCTCAATAGGACAGGTCTGAGGACCTTGGTGGGGGTAGTGACTGGACACACTTGGGTATCTAGTCACTTGTTTAACATAGAGAGGACGTCTAGTCCAATTTGTAAGAACTGCGCCGACAGAGTCAGGGAAACGGTGTACCACTATTTATGTCAGGGTCCCCGTTTCGCTGGTACTAGGTTTCGCGTATTTGGGAGGGCACCGCTCTTGCAGGATTGCCTGGACGGGTTGGAGTTTAAGGATATCTCGGGATATTGTAGACTGACCGGTAAGCTACCGGGGGAGTTTAACTAGGGAATTTGGGGGGTGGGCATCGGGGGGATAAAAGCCACATAGGCTTAGGTCCCACGCCATCAGGCACCCTGCATAATAATAATAATTGCTAGTATACTTTTTTTTTTGTCATTTTCTATTATAATCATTTTTGGAAGTATAATTTTTTGTTTATTATGAACTCAGTACCAAACTCTGGCAGACGGCGTGAGCCACGCCATATGTAGTTTGTAAAGTTTATTTGTTTATGTATATTTTGCAAATAAAGTACGATTATTATTATTATTATTATTATTACTAAAGCAACATAAGTTTTGGGATTGTTTCCCATCATATTTTTGTGTGCCTAATTTGTCGCCTTAAATTTTGACGTCACAGTGATCGTCATTATAACTGTGACGTCATACCAAAACAGTTGTTTGGTATTCAGTAGAATTCTTGACCCGTTAATATAATATACGTATTAACCCTGGGAATTTGTTTTAGAGTTTGAGTCCGTTATAGAAAGAAAACACTACTACGATTTAGCTATCGTTTCGACCATTTCTTTTAGCCCTCCCTCATCTGGGCAGCAATTCAACAAAATAAATAAAATAAAAATATATAAAATAGAGTTTTTATTTCTATGAAGTCCATAACTTTGTAATGTCTAAAAAAAACTGGTATGAAACACTCACATGACTCTCCCTTCTGCAATTTCCATAGTTATAGTTGATTAACTCCATTGTAACATATAATTCTTGTTAGACGTTTAATTGTTTACAATTTTATATCACTGAAAGAATTGAAATTTAAAAATTGATTGGTTTGAGGAAAGCATAACCTCCCCATCCACCCAAAAAACTTGTTTAAGAGAACTTCTCAGGAAAAAGCTTGAAACACAAGGGCTAGGACTTCGTATTTATAGTTACTATAACAAAATTTAATGGAATCCTTCACTGTTTTTATGGAAAAAATCCCAAAAAAAAACATACTTCCGGTCAACTGATTGATCAACAAACCCGGAATTTTGTCAACATATTTAAATTAATTAATATTATATAATATATGACAGAATTTTATCATAAACTAAAAATAGAATTTAGAGAAATTATATTCTTACCCTTACCCCAAAATGTTCCCTTAAATGAATTTTTTACTGGAGAAATGTATCAACAAAAAAAACGTCATAGATGGTGAGGAATAAAAAAAATATTCGAAACGTTAACTTTGTGTTTACTTTTTAACGGACCCAAACTCAAGGAAGACTTTTTTTTAGACTTAGCTGTTTTTCAACTTTGTGATTAAGATTCATTTAGTTTGGTAAACTTTTTTTTGAGATATATTTGGTTTTATAACCTAAATCAACAAAAATATCTTATGGTAATGAATTCCTCCATAATAACCTTAATTGTACATGATAATTATTATGAACGTACATAATACAAACACACACACACACACTCACACCTTATTTAATTGGCTTCAAAGCATTCCATGATTAGTTCAATAATACCGTTATTAAATTGCCATGTACTTAACTGATATAATGGTAATCGATTGTTAAACATCATAATGAATAATGAATAATTCCCCTTTTCTTGGAACAGGAAGTCTTGCTTCTTGTCACATTTTCGAAAAAAATGTAAATTTTCACGGTAATGCTTGTTTTAAGGTGCCAGATATAAGAACAACATATTTTGAGCAAATTTGATACTGGATTTGTAACTGGCAAGATTTCAATCAACTTGAAGTGCGATTTTAATTGTTGAGCTGATTTTTCTCGATTATGGTACAGTCGATTTTTTCTTTAAACTTCACATATATTAACTAGAAATTTTTTTTTTTTTTAATTCTATGCCAGTGACAGGCATATTGCTCATCCTTTTTCTGGCAGACTAGTAAAGTAGGGATCTGTGATGCTAGGATGTGGAATTTTGCGTCTTTGCATACAGGACCGCAAAGAGTTTTGCATACCTGGTGAGATTGGTCTGAGTCCATTATTTCATCACAGTCTCAAAGTGGGTTCGGCTTTTAGCTTCTCCTATTTCATGCAGATTCCTCTGCAAATAGCCGTGGCCAAGTCGAAAATTGGCCACAAACTGCCTGCGGGGCAAATCAGAGAATATATTGTTTTTTCAGCTATTTTTGTTATAAACATTTTATCCCGGCTGCTGCTCAGCAACTATTCTGTTTAATTCTGATGGCTACCACAGCCTGGTTTTGGCGATTCTATCTGCCTCTTCATTACCATTCATACCACATCGTTCTTATGGCTAATATAGCAGGCTATGAATCAATAAGGAATTACGACCTTCTTCTCATAGGAAAGCTGCCTACTCCGCATCAACGTTTTGGATGCACTCTAAAACCACTCCTCCCTCAAACATTGCAGGTGACGAGAATCAATGCAAACTGCACCGGCATTTTTTGTTGCCCTAGCAGCGAAGCCATCGGTATAAACAAGTATCCCCCCTCATTAGATGGGTAGATTTCCTAGATTTAACCAAAGAAAGAGTTTTCATCTGTTTCTGCACTGTGTTCTATTAACTGCAAATATGAGAGGCCTATTACTTTTATTTGAAACAAATTTTTCTGGAAAAATTAATTTTTGGAAGGTCCTTTGGGATTTTGAGCTTTAAAGGCTTTTCTCTAAATATGTCGCTTCAATGCAATTTAAGATTTTAACATATTTATAATATTAAGATATAGATTAAAAGATATTGCAAGATTTCCGTTTTAAGGAAAATCTGTTAACCAGAAAGTGTACGATTTTACAGAATAGGATACTGTTTGATTTTCTAATTTTTTCTTAGTATTTTCTCGAAAATGGGCTCCAACGATTTTCTTTTAGCGCAGATCACTTTTATTTGAAACATTTTTCCAGACAGATCTATTTTAGAAGTTCTGGGGAACATGTGAATTTGGTTTAACATTATAAACTACAGTTATAAGCTTTACCGGGGGCTGATAGAGATCTTTACAGCTAAGTTTTATAAAAATTCCAAGTTTTAAGGAAATATTTGTCAACTAGAATTGCAGTAAGTAAAAGTTATGTGAGGGTTAGCCTTTTTTTTTTTTTTTTTTTTTTTTTTTTTTTTTTGCTTCGCCATGTTTAGTTGTTTTAATTATGATTTGTGGGAGATTTTAAAAATTTGGATTCGTTATGAATCCATTGGTTTCTATTATGAAATTTCTAAGAATATATAAACTCATGTACCTGCTTGTTTTAATTCTAAACAGATGCTGTATGTGAGTTATATAGTTGTTTTTATTGGTCATATAATAAAATTCAAAAGGAAAAAATATATATGCTTATATAAAGGGGACACCTGTTGACCAGTGGTGAGTGGTATAACCAAGGTGATGATGGTTAACAGGGTGGGGAGGGCCATAAGGCTGCAAGAACAAGGAGATAACCAACATCCTTGGTTCATATAATTAAAGTTTAAAAAAAAAAAAAAAATTGTGGCTCGTGTCAAAGTCTTAAAAAAAGGAAGAGGAGGAGGTTAAGATGAAGAAATGGAAGAGTGCAAGAGAACAGTGGAAAACCTTTAGGATATGGAGAGCGATTGGAGGAAGTGAAGGATAGTTTAGAAACAACAAGGTGGGCTTATAAGATGTTTGGTTTGATTTTCTGTGAGTGGACTGTATGTGTGTGTGTTTGTCTGTATCCAGGAATACACTGGGTGGATAATATGGGGCAGGTGTCTCTCTGTGTGGTGTGGTCGAACTTGGTGATGATGATGGTGTGGTGTTGATGGAGAAGAAAGGAGGCGGAGAAGAGGATACATCCAGGGTTGGCAGGTGTGTGTTCTCTCTCTCTTCACTTGTCCCTACTGTGTGTGTTTGTGTGTCTGTCTCTCACATACTGCTTTTTTGTAGCTTTGTCCTGAGCCTCCCTTACACAGGTTGCCAACACCTGTGGCCTCCTTCTACCTCCTTCTTCTTCAATTACTTCGTACTTCTTTCCAAGAGTCAAAAGTTTAGAGCATTCTTGTGATCGTTTCACCTGGTCCGCGGGCACATACACTTCCTACCTGTTCACTTAAAGAGGCCACTACACCACAAATCTCCACTACTTTTACCCCCAGAATACACACACTTTTTTTTAATGGGCCCAAAATCTATGAACAGACATTTGGAAAAATTAACAGTAATTTACGAAATTGTTGTCTTCAAACTACTTAATTTTATTCTAATTATCTTTCAAATTATTGAGCATTTCTAAGATGTAGGCTGTTTTTGTTTTGTACGACTTTACTATTATTGTTTTGTTTTTAAACTTTCTTAATTGAGTTCCCATTCGTTCCCTTGTGTTCGAAGAAGATGTTTTCAAAAATTGTTCTGTGAATGTTCTAGAATGTAGAATACTAGAAGAGCTCTTTCTCGGAAGATGTTCTTCTAGTCGGGATACTAGGTCGGTATATGGACAGTATAATGGATGTGTAGAGTGGAGAGAATTTGTGTGGTTGATGAATTAAGTAGAAGACTTGGTTAACACTGGTTAACTAATATATTAATAAGTAGAGACAGACTGCCTGGACTTTACAATAAAGAAATGTTTAAGGTAGAGTGGTCAGAGTAATGACACTAGCGATTGGAGGTATTGAACTGAATTCTTAACTGTGTTTAACTGTTTAACTGTCCTTTATGGACTGTCCGTCGCTATATTATTACAGCTTCTCCCACTCTAGTCCGAGAGAGCGGGGTTGAGATTCTCTTGCTCTCTTGCTGTTACAGACAGATTCGGTAGAACTTCACGGGGTTGCCAACGAAAAATCGCAGGAAGCTTAAAAAGATGGTATTCCGTTTAGATACCACGATGGCATCAGACACGAAGGTTTAGGTAAAACCGGAAATCATTTAACCGGAAGTGCGAATTTACTGAATGATTTTTTGTTTTTGTTTTTATTCAGTTTCCGCAATTTTCTCGCAAACGGCTCTAATGATTGTCCTTGAAAATCTTCGTATACTATCTACAGACATAAATATCTATCTTTTATTTGAAACATTTACGAGTTACTCGAGGGGGTAGCTTTGCTATCAAACTTATATCATTTGAATACAATGTTAACATCATTTTACAACCAATATTAATTAGTATATACGAGGCATGTCCAGTGAGTAAGTGTACTGAATTTTTGTAGGTTACAAAAATTTTTATTTCAACAAAAAAATTACCTGGTTACAATTAGTACATATGTAAACTATTTTTCGACATAGTCACCATTCCTCTCAATGCAGGTGGTGAACCGGGGTATTAATTTTTTGATGCCTTCCTCGAAGTAGTTTCCCGCCAACCCATTCGTCCACTTCTCCACCTCCCCCTTCACCTCCTCGTCGGAGCAATTTTGAAGTTTGAAGCCTAGCTTCATTTTCATCTATATCAGCCACCTGATCAATGACAAATGAATCCACCTCAGATATTTCTTCGTCTTCACTTTCAGATGAATCTGATAAAAACCTAGGATTAATTTCGGAATATGGATCCGTATCAGATTTTGTCGGACTCGAGTTGGAAGATTGGGGAGTCGACGATTTCCCTATTTCGTGAGCATTCACTTTATCAAGTTTTTGATTATCCGCAGCAGTTTCTTGTCCTACATTCTGCATTTTTACGGTTCATATATAACTTACAACACTAAACCAAACTTTATTTAAACGCAAAAACACTTTGCACCTAGTAAAATAATGTAATTTTCTTGCAATAATCGTCATTCACCCAAATTAACACTCGCCATGTCTACCTACTATACATTCATACCTTTTTCTACCCATGTGCAGCTTCAGGGAGGTAAAGAGATAGTAATCTGAAGGTGCTAGGTCAGAGGAATGCGTGGGACGGTTCAGGACATCCCATTTAAACGAGGCAAGCAGTTCCTTCGTGGCGTTGGCCGTGTGTGGTCTGGCATTGTCGTGCAGCAGGCAGACTCCCTTTGTCAGCATGCCTCTCCTTTTGTTCTGAATCGCCCTCCGCAATTTTTTTAGGGTCTCACAGTCTTGCAGAGTTGATGGTCTCCCCTTCAGGCATATATTCAATTAAAATTATGCCTTGACAGTCCCAAAACACGGGATGCCATGATTTTCTTGGCTGAAATTGTGGTTTTGAACTTTTTGGCGGAGGGTGAAGAGGTGTGACGCCACTGTTGAGACTGCCTTTTGGTTTCAGGTGTGTAGTGTGCAACCCAACTTTCATCTCCAGTAATGATGGGAGCGGAGAAATTCATCTCCATGGAGTTTGTAGCGTCTCAAAAACTCTTGCCCATTTCACACTTGGCGGGAGATTGGTTTGCCATTTTTCACGAAACGTATTGTCACATCGACAGTTCTCAACGTACTGACCTCGAAGCGGTCTCGTTGCGGAGGGGAGGAATCAGGCTACACAACAGTGTAGCCAACATGTCGAAAACAAAATGCATCCGGCCGTGAGAGCCTCAGTACACTTACTTACTGGACATGCCTCGTATTAGAAACATTCTTAGAATTCGAAATTTGAAGATAATCGGTTATCAGGAAATCCAACTTTATGGGAAAGATTTTTTGGGTGGGGGAGGGGTAAATTACTATTACGATTTCCTGGAATGCTAACTGCTTAAATATATAAACCAATCACTTTTATTTGAGCAATTTTTTCTGGAAAAAGAATTGATTTCAGACAGTTCCATGGAATTTGTGGCGTTAAAATTACAAATGTTCTATATGGAGTTAATTCATTGTGATTGGCGCTCCATTATGAACTATATTATATTCTCCTCTACTACCTGAGGAGAATATATAGTTCAAAGGTTTCGAGAATATATAGTTCAAAGATTTCATTCCTAATTTTTTTTTTTCGAAACTTAGGGAAAAGAGCGTGTATTTATTGTGAAAACTTGATTTCTAATATTTCACGATACTTCCTCTTATAGAAATATGAACAGATATAATCAGAAACTTTTAAATGAAATATTAATAATATGAAATATAATATTAAAATTTAAAAAAAAAAAAAGAAAAAGAAAAAAAAATTAATATTAAATGAGATATATTATAATGATGCAACTTTATATTACAAAAAAAAAAATAATAATGACCTAAACTTCTGTATGAAATAAAATGCTCCTTATTTTAATATATTTTTCATTGAAATAATGGTAATGAGTTCGAGTCTACAATTAGGTACTTTTTTTCTTTTCTTTCTTTCTTTCATTTTCTTTTTCTTAATTTGTGCCTCATTAAAATTTGAAGGTAATATTTTAGACGTAATGTATAGCTTATCCACTATTTTTTTTTGTCTACTTCTTTTAATTTTTAATTCATTTTGCTGATGTAATTGCTGAAATCACCTGATAGATTAGAATGAAAAATTTTATTGTTCCTAATCTTGAATCCTATCTTAAAAATTTATTAAATTACAATTTACCATTATCAAATTAACATATCATTAATGTTTACATAAATATGTGCATGTAATTTGTTTACTAAGAGATAGTCCCGCTTTCTAAATATCTACCGGAAAATACGTATATACTACTCAATCTGCTTGACATGACAAGAAAAATTATAGTCAGAACAATTTATTTTCTCTTTCTCTTACTCCTAGTAGGAGGAAGTATTGTAATCGTGTCAAATTTTTGATATTGAGTTTTCACCGGAAATATCCGTTTTGAGGTCCCCTGAGTCAAAAAAAGTGGTTTTTAGCAAATGGTCTGTGTGTATGTGTGTGTGTATGTATGTGAACAGCATAGCTCAAAAACGAAAAATCATAGAAAGTTCAAACTTGATATTACGTTTAGGTATCACCATGGGATCTGACGGTGCGTTATGTGTCAATATTCCTCAACCGGAAGTACCACTTTACTAGTTGTTTTTATTACGTCTTTTGCGATTTTCTCAAAAATGGCTCCGACGATTTTCTTGAAACTTCGTATACAAAAATAAAATTCAAAGATCTAATCTTTTATTAAGATATTCTCTGGAAAAATTCATGTAAGGGCAGTTTTAGGGGAAAGGTGGGGTTGCAGCTTCCCCTAAAGTGGTATCATAGTTGATTATACAATTCTATCATCCAAACGAAATTAATTAGAAATAAACAGATGGCCAAAATTCCAAGTTTTAAGAAAATTGTAAACCGGAAATGCGCTTATACTGAACAGCTTTTTCAGTTTTCGACGAATTTCGTTATATTTGGTACACAAACTATAACATTTGTCAATTATAATTTTGAGAACAGGAGTAAGAGAAAGTTGTGCGAGTGTTTCACACCAGATTTTTTTTTATAAAGTTTCATATTCATATTTTATGTTTTATTAGTTGAATTAAAATATTTTATCAATTCTTATGGGGTTGTGTCACTAAAAATATTTAACTTGCGACAGCTGTTTTTTCGTAAAAGATATTGCGTCTCTATTTCTGCGAAACAACTGCGTTTTGTTTTTTGTTTTTTTTTACAGATTTCATTGAACTGGTTTATACTAACTATACTTAATAGGGATCTGTCACTTTTGTTTGAAACTTTTACCGAGAAAATCCATTTAACCAGGGTTTTGATGGAGGGGGAGGTTATGCTTTTCTCAAAATGTCATTTCTATCAATTTTAGAGTTTCGTTTTTCATTTAATTTGAAAGCAACAAAACATGTAGTAAGAATGTATGTAGGGAATTAATCAATTGTAACTATGTAAATTGGTAAGAGAAAGTCGTATGAGTGTTTCACACCAGATTTTTTTTTTTTTTTACTTTCTCTTACTCCTCGTAAGAGGAATTATTGTAATCGTGTCAAATTTTCGAAATTGAGTTTCGGAGTTTCCGGAAATATCCATTTTGACGTCCAAAACAGTGATTTTTAGCAAATGGTCTGTGTGTGCTTGTGTGTGCTTGTGTGTGTGTGTGTGTATGTATGTGAACAGCATAGCTCAAAAACGAAAAATTGTAGAAAGTTGAAACTTGATATTCCGTTTAGGTATCACCATAGCATCTGACAGTGGGTCATCTGTCAAAATTCCTCAACTTTACTACTTGTTTTTTTTTTTTTACGTTTTTGCAATTTTCTCAAACATGGCTCCAACGATTTTCTTCAAACTTGTTGTATATCAACTACATATACTAACAGCTACAACTTTTATTTAAAACATTTCTCCGGAAAAATTCATTTAAGGGCAGGGGTGATATTAGGTTTTCTTCTAGAGTGCTATTTCAGTTTATTAGACAATTCTATCATCTAAATAATGTTAATTAGAATTAAATATGTTGTTGAAATTCCGAGTTTCAAAAAATCGCATAAGCGGAAGTGCGTTTACTTTACCACTTTACTAAATGATTTTTTTCATTGTTTCGCGATTTTCTCAAAAATGGCTCCAACGATTCTCTTAAAACATCATGTATAAACTAAAACATACAAAGGTCTACAACTTTTATTTAAAACATTTCTATGGGAAAATTCATTTAAGGGCACTTTTAGGGGAGAGTGTGGGGTTATGTTTTTTCTATAAAGTGCTATCATAGTTAATTATACAATTATATCATCCAAACAAAATTAATTAGAAATAAATAAATGGCCGAAATTCCGAGTTTTCAAGAAAATTAGTAAACCAGAAGTGCGCTTTTACTGAACAGTTTTTTTCAGTTTTCGACGAATTTCATAAAAGTTGGTACACAAACTATAAAATTTTTTCACATAAATTTTTGAGAACTGGGTAAGAGACAAGTTATGTGAGTGTTTCACACCAGATTTTTTTTTTTTTTTTTTTTTTTTGTTAAAATACGTTCATGTTTTATTCCTCGCAGATCAGTTTAGGCCACTAATTGTTATCTAACAAGTAGGTGCCCACTACAAAACTATCATTTGCAACTATAAACTGTCTGCCATTTAATTGACATTAAAGAAGAAAAATAACGCATTCTCACTATACGATGCTTTCAAATTGCATGACTTGTAGAACAAGTTATTTCCGTATATAATATATAAACAAGTGACCCTGGTTGAAGGATCGAGGAAAAATTTTATTTAGTTGGCTCTATTCCCGAGTCAAGAAATTCTACTAGAATAAACTGTAGAATCAAACATATATATATATAAACTTTAGTATATAAAGTCTTGTCTATTTAAATACTATTCTGATGCGGTTTTTATTACGTTACTTTGTTTAAGATATTTAATACAATAAATATTGTGCGGTTTATTTGTGTTCGTATTTAAAAGAATGACTAGGAGTTCTTGTTTGGCACACAAATTTCTGTTTGTGTTTCTTTTTTTTGTACTTAAATACGTAAATCAGCTGACGAACGGAATTAAATCAGCTGTCATAAAAAAACAAATAGCTACAAGGAAGTTGGAAACTAAATTGTAGTTGTTTTTATAAAACTAAAGACCGGAAATAGGATTTATTTTATCAGTTTTTCTCAAACATGTCTGAAGATATTTCCCTCATTGCAATTTACCCATTTATAAATGACAAATATACTTGAAACTTATAATTCTTAATAGATCTTTATGTCTGTCTTCAATGTTATATCACTGGACGAATCTAACCTTTAATAAATCCAGGTTTTTGAGTAAAGCACAACTTTAATCGTTGTTGTGGTAGGGTCCACAAAAACTGGAAAGCAGTAGAAATATTTTCCATGATAGCCTACTTCTTGTCATGGTCATCGACCGGTTTTAGGGCGTTCACCCATCTCCAGGATGTTTTGTCAAAACAGTGTGTGGATAACATAGACTTGCACCGAGCAAAATTTCATTTATATACTCATTTCACACATTTCCGGTTTTTGGTTTTATAAAAATAACTACAATTTAGTTCCCAACTTCCTTGG
>JAAEAF010010933.1:0-16314 GCA_011037195.1 Triatoma infestans | reverse complement strand
TGTACGGTTGTGTGGTTTGGGGTTCAACCAAGTATCCCCAATTCTTATCGTGTCCAATCCTTCCAATCCAAAGTTTTACAAACGTTTCTTCGAATCACAAACGTTTCATTTTATGTTTCTAATATATGTATTATAATATCCTCCGTGCCGTCCCTAATGTTTCTTTTGTATCCCAGCAGCACCCGCTCTAGGGGCGGGCAACAAATGTCCGGGGCGCCAAAATTTAGGTGTACCATTTTGGCTGTAAGAGTGAGAAAAATGTTGATTTGTTAAATACTCAATTAATAAAAATTTTCACATATCGATTTTTTCGTTTGCTAAAAATTTACAACGCAAAAAATTATTATTGAAAAATTAACGCAAAATTTGTAAAAAGAAAATGCTTGAACTTGTTTGAACAAGCATATACTTCTTTGAACAGAATAGCATTAGCACGCGAGCAGAGCGCTGCTTCAGCATGTGTTTGAACATGCGTAGACTTGCTTTAAAATATATATATATATATATTCTTAAGGGGCGGCAATTTGTCTTTTTGTACAGGGCGACGTAACCGCTAGAGCGGACGCTGATCCTAATTACTCAAATGCCGTTACCAAAACTTCCATGATTCCACCACTACCCATCTTAATCACCTGTTCAGAGAACCTATTATCCCAGACAACCTCCCGAGACCAGTAAAAGTTAAATAATGCTTGGGACTATCTCCAATAGGAGATCTCTCCCCCCCCATGTTCCTCAAGCCATATACAATTACATATACAAAATGAAAAATGTTCATTAAATTTCAAATTTCTCACTTTTGTCCTGACATAAATATACAGGGGTGGGGAGACAACCTACCAACCGAGGCAGGTGGAGAATTATTACACTTTAGAGAGGCCAATAATATTGAACAAACAAATTTCAATTTTGACGCCTCAGATTCCTTAGAAACAATTTAAAAACAATATTTTCAGAAAAAAACTCAGAAACCTATCCTGTGAAAAACGCACTTCCGGTTAACCAATTTTCTTCAGATTTCGAATCCTAGCAATAGTTATAATATATTTTAATATTATATAGTTGCTAGAACCATGCATTGATCTGAAGTGGTACTTAAGAGAAAAGTTGAACTTCACTATTCCCTCCATAACTTCCCAAAATACTATTTTTTCTCAGACAAAAGTGATAGTATTTATGTGGGGTAGATAGTATACGAAGTTTAAAGACAATTAACGGAGCCATTTTCTTACTTTTTTTTGAGGAAATCGCGAAAAACTGAAGGGGAGGAGGGAACCCTTCAGTTGATGGATTTTACCTGAAATCTTCCTGTCAGTACGTAAAGAAATACTAAAAAGAAAAGTTTGAGCTTTCTGCAATATTTCGTTTTTAAGATATTTTGTCAAAAAAATGAAACACTCACTCATACAGACCATTCGCTAAAAACAATATTTTCAACCTTAAGTGAACTCAAAACATTGTATTCTCGGTGAAAACTCAATTTCAAAAAATTTGGCACAATTGCAACACTCCCTCGTTACTACGATTAACAGGAAGTAAAAAAATTCTGGAATGAAACACTCGCATAACTTTCTCTTACTCCAGTTTTCAAAATTGTAATTGACAAACTGGATAGTTAGTATACCAAATTTAATGAAATTCGTCGATGTTTATATGGAGAAAATCATAACAACTGAAAAAACTGTTCAGTAAAAATACACTTCCGGTTTTACTAATTTTCTTGAAACTCGGAATTTTGGCAGTCTATTTATTTCTAATTAAAAATAATCGTTGGAGCCATTTTCGAGAATACTTGCAAAAATGTGGAAAAAAAACATTCAAAAAAACATCAGCAAAGTGGTGCGGTTGTGGCACGTATTTTGGCACATAACGTATGGTCGGATCCCATAGTGATACCCAAACGGATTATCAAGTTTGAACTTTCTGCGATTTTTCGTTCACGCACACGCGCACTCACACACATACACACAGACAATTTGCTAAAAACCACTTTTTTGGACTAAGGGGTTTCCGGTGAAAACTCGAGATCGAAAATTTGACACAATTACAATATCCTCTTACTAGGGAGTAAGAGAAAGCATTTTTTTATCCAACGTCCAGCCTTGGCAGCATTGCCAGACGGTGTCGTGCTGCCCAATATACTAGCGCACGTTGCTGCATTGCCGAACCACACTGGTACGCGAGTCGCGGACATCCTTTAGGCTGCGCAAACTTCCAGTTGTTCTGCATCCATTTTCCCTTCCTGACATAGTGGGCACATTCTCAACCACGCCAATTCTATATAAGAGAGCTTGCAAATAGTTGTGGCCGGTCACCAGACGAAACGCTGCAACTCCTACATCGCGAAGCAAGTTGCGTGAAGAGCTCTTTCTGCCAACTGCTGCCATTTCTTACCTTCCGCAAGGGCCCTATATTGCTCGACACTGCTGCGTTTAATCGCCGACTCGATTCGCCCTTTGTCTGACTTAAGTATGCTTTCAACTGGGCATCATTGCTCCTGATTCGCATCCCTTTTAGCCAGGATATCCGCCTTCTCATTCCCTTCTAGCCCGACGTGACTGGGAACCCACTGCATCCTCACGTTGAAACTTTTGTGGTTTAGCTGTGAGAGTAATCCTCTGCAGCGAGTAACATAGCGAGCACACGGTTGGGGCGTTTCCGCAGACGGCGATAATTGCCGTTTGCGAATCCACAAGAAAGACAGCTTGACAAGGAAGCATGTTGGCCAGTACTATTACCGCCCCTTCAATTGCAGCTACCTCTCCGTCAACTGGCACACTTCCCTGAAGTAAGAGAAAGTAAAATGTATTAGAGTACAGCTAAAGATTGAATAGACCAATATGACTAATCAGTATTGTGATATAGCCCATTGTTGGTTCGTCTTTACTAGGAGTAAGATAAAGTAAAATAGAGTAAGGGAAAGTATAGCTAACAATAAAGGCTTGATTAGACCAACATGACAAATGAGTATTGAGGTATAGTATAGCCCATTGTTGGTTGGTCTTTACCAGGAGTATGAGAAAGTAAAAATATGTTAAGAGTAAGGGAAAGTATTGCTAAAGATTGAAGACTTGTTTAGACAATTATGGCAAAAGCATTGTGGCATACTATAGCCTACTGCCGGGAAAGTAAAAAAAAAAAAATATATATATATAAAACTTGGAAATACAATTTATTAATTTCTTTAGTACATTTAGTATCTAGAATTAGCATAAAAAATTTTTGAATAAAATATAAACTCAAATGATGGATCTGGCATCTGGCATTCTATCGTAAAAAATTCATAACTACCATTTCACCTTTGGAATGAATAATATATTTATATTTTCTCCAGATGTTGATAATTATTTCTGGGTTGAAGAGGTAGGAGCGATTTTCCATTTTAAAAGTAAAATATCTTTATTATACAGTATAAGGAACTTTAGAACATTACGAAAATTATACACAAATTGGTATAAGTGAAGTGAGATTCTAGGAAGAAAGTGTTAATTTTTATTATAAAATGAATAAAATAATTTTTGAGGAGTATCATATATGTGTGGTGTGTCTTTCTGTATGCATGTGTGTGTTTTTTGTGAATAGCGCACACAGAAACATGAAAATCTGGGGTGATCATTCACACGACTTTCACTTAGTGCTGTTAATACGATTATTTATATAAAATGATAAATTTTATTGATTAGCGGTTGCATAAATATAGAAGTGGTGGTCGGAGGGACCAGGAAGGAAGTAAAAGTGATTACATTCTAGCCCAAAAGAGAACATCTATAACACTGAACCCACCCCATATAACCCCATTAACGCCGCAAAATTCCATAGAATTACCTAAAAACAAATTTTTCCGGTCAAATGTTACAAATAAATGTGATTGGTTTATGTTACATTATGTGAAACAGTTGGTCGTTCGAGATTAAAGGAATTAGTTATAGTCGTTGGCGGCAAAATTCCCTCATCTGAAAAAAAAAAAAATTCAAAAACGTATTCTGTAATTTCGTACTTCCGGTTAACCGGATTTCTACAACTTTCAAATTCTACCAATGTTTCTAATGTGTACTAATATTATATAGGAATTACAACGATACTTTGTACTAAAGTCGAACTTTAGAGGAAAGACTACTGCTCCCTCAGAACATCCCTAATAATCAATTTTTCCGGGAAAATGTCTGCAGAATGTAGCGTATTTGCAGTCCTGTAGATAAATTCATCCGGTACTATAATCTGGTTACCAGGAAATTAGAACACTGCAGGAACAACGGTGGGAGACCATAGGCAGGTTTTGCTGAAATAAGTGGGGTAAAGGGGTAGTGTAGCAACAAAAGATAGAAAAACAAGTAATCCTTGTATAACAATAACTTTATTGAAGCATTAGTTGCTCCTCAGTCCTTCTGCCTCACAACTGGACTTGAAAACCCTCATTGACTAGTGTGTAAGTTCTGGGAATCACCGGATCAGACACGAAGATTTTGAGCCAAACCTATAAACCGCAAGTGCAACATTACTGAATAATTTTTTCAGCTTTTGTCAAAAACGGCCCCAACAAGATTCTTTAAACTTCGTATACTATCTGTCACTTTTATTTAAAACATTTTCCTGGGATAATTGATTATTTTGAGGGACAATAGCGTTACGCTTTCCTGTAAAGTCTAATTCAGTAAAAATATATGGTTTAACTACCTGCATAAATTAATACTATTAGAAGCTTGATGAAGTTCCAAATTTAAAGAAAATCGGGTTAAATGGAAATGCGATTTTACGAACAGGTATTTGAGCTTTTTGAAATTTTCTCCACAACGGTTACAAAGTTTTAAACTTGGTATGTTTGCTGAATAATAGATAGAATCATTTTTTGAATAAATTGATTTTAGAGGGATACTAATGATCTATCAATTGTTTAAATTTAAATTTGCAGAAGCTTTGTTGGTTTTGACAAAGGCCGCTCAGGTATAAAGTGAAATCCCCATCACCATTTTTTAGCCAACCCAATTAAACAGTGTAATGTTGCAATTTTACTGAAAATTTCTTGATTAAATTGTATTAATTAGATGAAGAGAAAGTTATGTGAGTGTATCATATCACATTTTTTCATATTCAAGGGTGGTTTCAAAACATGTTTAAGTTAGAAATTCAATTTAGAAAATTTGAAATTTGAAAACGATCGCAAGATTTCTTCCTACCAACGGATATTATGGATGACTGACTTTTGAATTCCAGTTTTCGAAAACTTTTTCGAAACCGTTTAAATTTATTTCAAACTATATGTCTTTTCTAAATGCCTATAGCCATTTTACTTTTATTTGGATTATTTTTTCTGGTAAAAAATTATTTTCGAGCATTTCAGGATGAACTGGGACGTTAGTGTTTCTTATATAATGTCTCATCAGTATAATGTGCAGTTGTATATCACGTAGTGGTAGTTTAGGATAACTAAAAAAAATTTGAGTGAACATTTAAAAATAGATATTTTACTGAAAGACCCAATCTTCTAGGTTGGTCATCTCTTAAGGCACTTGAGGAGAGACATGAATTAATATAATGTAGAGTATTAATAGATGCAATGGACATTTTTAATTTGATTGATTTATTGAGTGACATTGATACATACAGTAGAACCTTTCTATTGGTGGTATTATTTGAAGATAATTAAAATTGACATAATGTAAATCATTACATACATTTACATTGAGTTGATTGATATGTTGCGTTGATAGGTCTTGATTAAATAATGAACGAAACCATAATTGAAGAAAATCTGATGTGAAACACTCACATGTCATTCTCGTAACTTCATTGCACAATTTCGATTGACAGGTTTCCTTTAACACCTTGGAATTACAATAATAATTATAAGATTATGTTACTATGTGTGTGTGTTTAACGCATAGTAAAATAACCTTATAACCTCCCTACATGTATACAACCAACAGACCAACAAGTGTGAGTGTAACAAAACATTACGATGAAGTGATCTCTCTACACAAACTTGGTGAATTTGCTTTGACGATAGATGAAAATCCGAATCCCGTCAGGAACAAAATGAATGTCATGCTATGACGGATAAAATACCAGATCCAGCATTGCGCACCCATCTAAATATTCAACAAAATTATAGGTCTTTGTATTCCTAGTCAATATAATAAATTAAATGAATTCCATCGGTGTTTTTATGGTGAAAATCGCAAATAATTGGAAAAACTGTTCAGTAAAAACGCACACCCAGTGAAATGATTTTCTTCAAACTCAAAATTTCCACAACAGATTTAAATTTAATTAATATTCTTTAGATGATAGAATTGTATAATAAACGAAAATACTGCTTCAGAGAAAAATCATAATCCCGCCTCTTTTCCAAAAACCACCTATATGAAAATGAATTTTTCCGGAGAAATGTTTCAAATAAAAGGTGTAGTTTTTGTATATGTATAGTTGATATAAAAAGTTTAAAGAAAATCATTGGAGCCGTTTTTGAGAAAATTACAGAAAAAGGAAAAAGAAACTATTCAATAGAAATGCACTTCCGGTCAACCGATTTTTCTGAAAACTCGAAATATTGGCAACATATTTAGATATATTTAATATTATTTAGAAAATACTATAATATAATAAATTGAAATAGCACTTTAGCGGGAAATTTCTCGAAAACGTTTTTTAACATGGTCCATTAAACGTGATATGGCATGACGAAACCCCACTTAGAGTTTGAAACATCGCCCCTACCCAAGAGATTTTTTAATTGTGCGTAATTTTGTGGCACTAAATTTCAAATGTGCGCTTTCTACTGGACTATAACATAATCACTTCTCAACCCCCTAAGATTGGTAGGTAGTTTACTTCCTCCCCTACCACAACCTTCATATTAATGTTATGACAAAAGAGAAAAATTTGAGTTTAAAGAGAATTTGTCATTTTATATATAATTGTATTAAAAGGAGTAAGAGAAAAAAGTGTGAGTGTTTCACGACCAGATTTTCTTAGTCTGTAACGGTGGGAGCACGACCGGATTGTAAAACGAATTATATTGATTAAAACAAACCAAAACAAAAATCGGAAATGTGTTTAGTTTTTATTTGTTATTAGAAGGTAATGTTTTTAAACAAAGCTAGCCCTAACTACAGCATCAATACGGCCTCTATTCAAATGTATTGGTACTATTGGATTCAAATACCTCACTTTGCTTAATTAGTAGTGTAAATTGTTCTGTTGTTTGGGTGTGAGTGCAAGCATGCGTATAATCTTGGTTTTTAGATTTATGAGTTGCTTTTCTCTCTTTTTTTTTTTTGTCTCACCTTTCCACTCTGCATCGATTTTACTTTAATATCGTAATCTATTGTAATTTCATTAAAGAAATACCAAACGCATTCCCCTCCCTAAAATAATGTTCACCTCCGTGGGATCATTTTATACTGTACTGCGAGGAATTTATACTGCAGTTAATAAAAATTATGAAATAAAAAACTTTTCTTTAAACTTTGAACATTTGGTTTAATAGTATCTCTCAAGGGGCTGTAGTAGACACATCACGGGTTACAGTTTAGTACCCATTTACATACCCCAAAACAGTACACTACACTACCTAAGGATAGATACAAAGTTATCATAAAAGCTTCGGATGGAAAAGCTGGTTTACCAGTTTAAAGGAGGCATTCCTTACAATAACATAGGATTCTATGGGCCAATCCCTCATAACCCTGTAGTTTATTATGGAATAAAAGAAGACAAAAAGTAAATAATTTCTTCACTTAATATGAACTTGCTGATGGAGTGGTTCCAAAAACTCACAAATGCGGTGGTTTGGCCACTTGGTACGCATGGACGGTACGTGTTACCACAAGCAGACCGTGGAAGCGAGGACTGAAGACAGAAGGCATAGGAATTATAGAAAAACGATGTAAGCCGGGAAAGGCAAGTGATAGAGTCGGTTCAAAAGCCTTTTATCGTTGCACTCAATTTAAGGTAGAAGTTGCTATACGACTATGTTGATGATGATGATCCCATACATCCCATAAGTGTAGTATTGGGATGGGACATGGTACTACCCAATGCAAGTGGTTGAAGCAATTACTCAGATTCCTCAGAACAAATAAACTGTTTTTTTTTTTTGCCAGAAATGTTTCTGGCAATTAACTCACCTTTTTCCACTAAAATGCAAAAAAAAACTAAACTAAAAAGAACCATTCAATAAAGTCACATTTCCGGTCAATCTATCCGGATTAATTGTTGACCGAAACGTTCGTCGAAATACATAGTGGTACCTAAACGGATACCACCGTTACAAAGTTGGATCTCTAGTTAGTACTACCTATACGAAGTGTATAGCGAATCGGTGGAGTTCTTTCTAAAAAAAAAAAAAATCGTTGAAGAGCACTGCGAGGTGATGGTTTTTGATTCAGATCTCAGAAGATGCACTTCCGGTATGAAACTCCATTTTGAAAATTAGACACTACCGTAATATTTCATCTTTCAACAGAAAGAAAAAGTTCAATTGTTGTCGAGCAAATCTCTTAAACTTATAAAGAAAACTTCTATGTATTTAGTGTACAAACGATTCTATGACAGTTTATGACAGAATCGAATTTGAACTTAAAATAATCACTGGTACCTTCCTAGTAAGAGCCAGAGGATATTCGTGCCGGAAATACAGGTTTTGGGGTTCCCTATATACGAAAAAAAATGTTTTTAGCGAATGACCTGTTGTTTGTGTGTGTGTGTGTGTGTGTGTGTGTGTGAACAAATTATCTCAAAAACGAAAAAAATCGCAGAAAGCTCAAAATTGATTTTCAGATTTGGTAATATCACTGCATTAGGCAGGAAGTTTCGGAGGCAAAATCCATTAACCGGAAGTATGACTTTACAGTTTTTCGTGATTTTTCTCGAAAACGGTTCCAACAATTTCCAGTAAACTTCATATAATATATACACACACACTTCTGGTTTTTCCGGGAAAATTGTTTTGGGCGGCGGGTTCTGGGGAAGTCGTAGGGTTATGCTTTCCTATAAAGACTACATTAGTATAAATATGGTTTTACAACATGCACAACATTAGAAGCATTGGTAGCAATTCCAAATTTGAAGAAAATCGTTTAATCAAAAGTGCGGTTTTACAGAACAGGTTTTAGGTTTCTTTTTTTGGGGGGGGGGGATTGTCTCGGGAACAGTTGCTTGCCCCTTACCTAGAAACATGGAACTTTTATTACAAATATTTATCTGAAAAAAATTATTTTAAAAGAGGTATTGGAGGCCTATCAGTTGGATTAAATTTAAATTTGTCCAAGTTTCCTTGGTTTTGACCTAAAGAGCTCCACATGAGGCTTCTCAGGTATGTAACTAAATCCCCACTACCATTTTTATGGCCAGCCCAACTAAACATTTTAAAGTTTCAATTTCATAAAAAATTTCTTTATTAAATTGTATTGATTGTAGTAACGAGAAAGTCGTTCGAGCGTTTCACATCAGATTTTGTTCTATTTTTAGCAACGATTAAGTAAATATTTAAATATAAATTCAATAATTGGCAATCTGACAGTTTGACATTTACGGTTCGAAGTTGGACCACCTTTTGCTTTATTGTCAAAAATAAGATGTAAAAAAAAAAAAAAGCAGAAAAATGATAAGAAAGGAAAGTAAATGTCAAATAATGTAGGGGAAGCCCATTGATAAATGTCAAGGTGGAGGGGTGGAATATGGAGTGAGCTCTAACAATCAGTACAATTGTAGCTTTGTAATAATCCTAGTTCTTCTTTGTGCTAATGTTCTTTGCATACCAGTTAATTGTATTTGTTAAGGTATTATTCTGATATTTGGCACAACCTCCTTTTTAAAAGGGTCAGGGCAATTTTTATATTTTTCAATTATCTGGTTCTCTCACTTCTATAAGAATTATGGTGGCACCCGCCAAATTTGCTAAAATGAATTGTCACTAAAAGTGAAAAGCCTATTTGGAAGACCCCTAAGTATGAAAAAATATATTTATGAATGCCTTTGATTATATACTTAGAATCACAATCCTGAATAACTTCAAAAATTTTATCCATCGTAGCATGTTTTCTTTTTTATTAGTTCTCGCTGGTTTCAGGGTTCCTGCCCACAGTCAGAGTGTAGAGAGTTGTCTTCAATTTGAAATATTTATAGAGTACTGTACATCAGTCCAATAGGTTACCTCTTTACACAGGGAACTTCAAAACTGACCTATCGTTAGCAGTAAGTGAAATAGAAATTATAAATTATGATTAGACATTAGAAAATGCTATATAATTATTTTCTAATGTATAATCATAATTTATAATAATTCCATTTTGCCATTAAACACACAACACAGTAATATAACCTCCCCACATATATACAACCAACAAACCAAGAACTGTGAATGTAACAGAAACATTACGTTGAAGTGAACTCTTTACACGAACTTGGTGAATTTGCTCTGACGATGGATATGAAAATCCGAAACCGTTCAGGAACAATATAAATATGCATGCTATGGCGGATAAAATACGAGATGTTATCCAGCATTGCGGATCCATCCACATATTTATTTTTACTCGTTTATTTATTGTATTTTTTTATTTATTTTGTTTATAAATAACTTGGCATTCTATATTATACTAAATATAGCCTAGAACTGTTCATTTAGCACTCGTACATTTTATTAAGAGCGTTAAATAGGTCTCTTATTAATAGGCTTATTCCAACATGTTTCAATTAAATTTAGTACAATTAAGTATGATTTAAATTTATTTAATTACAAAATATTATTATTATTGTATTTTTATACGAGAAAGTTATAAAAGATCAAGTGATGCTGAATACGACCCACCTTAGTGTAACTTTAATTATCCGCTGCTGGTTTAAAACAGTCTAACATATATATAAGTATATATATATTACTATGGCATTGAGCTTTTCTTTTTTTTCAGAAACGATTAAGTTTTAGAAAAGTACAAATAATCAGAGAAATTCTAAATACACATTTCTGTTCGAGTGAGGAAAACGTCAATCATTAGAAAAAGGGTTCCTTTACAGCACTTCCCCACCCTATCTGTTTCTGTTATATTATTGTATACCAACTAAGTTAGAGCTAGAGCTATTTAGAAGTTTTTGTACTTGTCGCTTGATGCTGGTTTTTCCCCTCATTTCTTACTGATTTGCTTTTCCGCTTTTTCCTTTACAACAACTTCTCCATTTCCCGTGTGCGTACAGTCAATAAAAAGAAAAAAGAAACTTCTACATCTTTCTCTTCTATTGGTTGTGTGGCAGTCAAGATATATATCTCTCTCTCTTTCTCACTCTCTTATCATACAGTTTCCTTCACTTCTGAAATGGTCCTCGTACTGATCAAACAAGGGTGGAACTTTTACTACAGGCAATGGAGAAGGGAGTAATTCCACAAGAATTAGTTTAGCTTCATAGGCACCCTACTCCTCCCTCACCTTCCCATCAAGTCATTTCAAAACTTTAAATAATTAAATCTGTTTGTAATTTATTTGCCAAGTGAAAAATCAAAGCTATTTATATTTTCTAAGTAGCGGAATTTATTTTCTATTAAGTGTGCTTATTTCTATCATAAATATATTTAAGAGCTTTTTCTTACAGAATTAGTAACTTTGAACTTGAATCATTAGATTTTTTTTTTTTTTTTTTTAGATTTAAAAACTTACTGTTAATCTCTTTGGTATACACTCTAACAAAGAAAATATTCTGAACATGAGAGTTTTCCGAATTCGAGTTTGAATGAGCATGAAGTGGCTCTCTGTATACATGGAATGCTATTCGAACATGACATTCGCCTTTGAATATCATTAGAAGTTCGTGATTGAACCCGTAGGTTTTAGGTAATATCGCTCAACAGAAAGTATTCCCCGAGGTTTTCCCCCAAGTTTTTTCTTGAAAACGGTTCCAATGATTTCTTTTTAAAGTTTGTGTAGACAGAAAATATCAATGTAAATCGTCTACCATTTTCCTAGGGAAATTTTTTCTAGAAAGGAGAATAACAATAGAGCGATGCTGGCCCACTAGACTTTAGACGGCTACTTTAATAAATGATATTCCGTTCAGGTTATTACTACCAACGCATCTGACACGATAGTTTCGGGCAGAATCCATCAAGTTGGAAGTATGACTTTACAGAATGATTCATTTTTAATTTTTCGCGTTTTTCTTAAAATTTAACACAAAAAAAACGGCTTTAACGATGTTTTTTTAAATTTGTTGGTACACAAATTACACTATTGTATGAAATACCAATCACTTTTATATTTGAAACATTTCCCTGGGAAAATTGATTTATTTGCTGTTTTGGAGGCGGGGGAGGGCAGTAGCGTTAAACTTTCCTCTAAAGTACCACCAAGGGTTTAAAGAATGATTCTGTTACGTATATAATATTAATATGTATTGGAAGCCAGCTTGTATACTAATAATATTTTTCTGTCAGTTTTTGCGTGATTTCCAGAAAAAAAGACCCATGTTTAACTAGATTTATGCAGCTCTGTTAATATAATTTTAAGGTTTACTGGAGTGGAGGAGGGGCCTCTTAAATAAAAGCGTTAGAATTGAACAAACAAAACTTCATTTTACTGAAAATTTCACGAAAAACGCTTTATATAGGCTAGAAAGTGAACGGTTCATGGACGATAATTGAATGAGACAAAAAAAAAAAACAACAAAAATTGAGGAAATAAAAAGTTGTAAATGTGATGAATATAAACGATAAAGTACTTTTGCAAAGTCGTTATAAAATCTTGGTTTAAGAGAGAAGTTAAAGTGGGAGAAAGTGGGTATAGCGGGGAAGGGGAAAAAGTAGTCGGAAATGGACTGTAAAAGAAATGGGTATATAGGTATTATTGTTGAGATGGGAAACGAGGAACGGGCAGTCAAATGGCTAGGGGAGGTTTCCTGACAAACGACCTGCATAAGAAGAGAAAAGTGAATAGATAAGGAGGAAAAGACACACAATAGTGTAGTGGTTGTCATCGTAACGTTAGTAATAGATGAGTTATAGGACCTGAAGAAGTGTGGAGTTTACACTGGATTGTTTCTGTGAGTAAAACTGGCCTGAGAAGAAAATCTTATTTCTTAAATTGGTATTACTCCAGAATGGGCATATCCTATACCTCCTGCGTCTAGCTCTCCTATAAAAGTCACATCTAAATGATGTACTTATTCACTCAACTGAATATTACTTCATAAACAATAGAAGAAATGATTGTGTCTGAACTCTTTTAAAGCAACAATTATGTGTTGAATAGGCAGAAGAAGATTTTATTTTTTAATTAATCTCCTATTCCGTGAGTGCTAGCGTCTGTATGCGCGCGGACCAAGAATTAGATAAAATTGTGAAGTTCACTGAATACGAAAATACGCTTTCGTACTTTGTCTCTCTCTCTCTCTCTCTCACCCACAGTCTTCCTTTCTGTCTCTAGGCAAACACATTTATAAGACAGTATCTTCTCTCCATGAGTAGGATTCTATTCAGTATCCTGTAAGCTGCATTACTGGACACGCTTGGGGATAGCCACTCATATACACAAAATAGACAGGACGTTAGTCCTTTATGTGATGATGGTCACATAGACCAGGTCATTAAACCAAAATTGTCACACGATGGAGTCACAAGAAAACGGTATACACTATCGTCATAATATATAAGTATTTATTTACCGTTGACGAAATATATTATGAATTTGGTGAGGATCGGTCAAGAAAGAAACACGCAATTATGCCAACGTGTCGACTGATTTTCCTGTCTTTATCAAGGCTTTAATATCTAGATAGTCGTGAAGACGTGGAGAAAGGATTTTTAAACGTACACATTTTTTACATCACAGAAAAATTTAAAAAAAAAAATCAATCTTTTAATCTTTTTCCTTTTTCTTTTATGTTTCTGCGATGTAACAAATGTGTACGTTTAAAAATCCTTTCTCCACATCTTCACAACTATCCATATCTCCATATCTATATATTAAAGCCACGAAACGTTGGCCATAATTGAATGTTTTTTTCTTGACCGATCCTCAACAAATTTCTTCATAATATATCCTCATAATATTAAATTTCGCATATTCAGGGAGGGTAATATTGTGAAGGGAATGCTTCTTCAAGGATTTGAAGATTAGGGATATCTTAAGTTATTGTAATCAAGTTCGATAGATTGCTGATGGAGGATATATTGTTTTTATTATATGTTTGGGAGGTGGGGATAAGCGCCATATTGGCTTCGCCTACCCATCTTCGGATACCAAATAATAATAATAAATACCCTTAATAGAATTCCGAGATTAGAGAAAATCAGTTAGCCGGAAGTGGAATTTTACTAATTAGGTTTCAGAGATTTTTTTTAAAACATTTTCCTTGAAAACAGCTTCAACGATTTTATTTTTACTAATAATCCTTATTGCACAGCCATGAACCCATCATTTTTTATTAAAACACTTCTTTTCGGAAATACTGTTATTAGAGCGATGTGAGTTTAGACTTCAGTATAACCCGCCATGACTAATCAATTTTATATAATGCAAGCACAATGAAACATTGCAATTTTGAGAAAAATAAAATATCATAAGAGAAAGTCGTGTAATTGTTTCACGAGAGGTTGAAAATATTTCACCAGACTATATATATGGCATGGAAGTTTCGGCAGGGTAGATAATTCTTCATGTACAACATATAAAATTAATTTTAAAATGGATGAGTTTAATTCAAATTTAATTAAAGTTGGAGACCATAGTTAATTTACTATTTAATTTCAACTAGGAAAAAGGAATTATTGAACGTATGCTGGGAATGGAAACCTGTTAAAAAAGGTTAAAAAAAACATTTATGGAACGAATATAAATTAAATTGTAACTGACGTTGTCACGTTGACGTATTTAAAGAAAAAATAAAAAAAGAGAATAAAGGTTATTTTTAAAATATTTTATTTTATTTTATTTATTTACTTTTTATTTTTTTACTTTTTTGTTAATTCTACTAACACAGAAAAAAAATGGTGGGGAGAGTTTTGCTTTAACGAAGTTAAATGTTTCGTAATCCAAAGCACGTTTTTTACTGTACATGATTGTATGGTAATCCATTTATTGTAGACTGTCAGCCAGATCCAGTAGGAGTGACTCTCCCTGGATTGTCTGATGGGCTGATGTATGTCTATCCGGACAGAATTGGACAGCTACGATGTCAAGAGAGAAAGTTGCGTTACAGTTTGCATACTAAAAATAAATGCAATTTTTTTTTTTTTTTTTAATTCAGTCTCTTATTGGTGGAGAAGAAAGTATTGTAATCCGTGTCCATTTCAAAACTGACTTTTCAGGAAAAACAAATGCTTTATATTGTTCTCATTTCCAGAAAATACAACAATCATAAATATTTTCTTTAAATTTCGTAGAATTATTTATTATACTATAAGACGGCTTTATAACTTTTATTAGAAAATTTTGCCGGAAATTTTAATCTTAAAACGATTCCGGGAGGAGCAAGGACTAAAAAAGGCTTCCGTTTGAAGTGCTATTCATTGTAATACGTATATGGTTCTACCAACTATATTAGATTCAATTTTTCTGAAAAAAATTGCCAAATAAAAGTGATAAGCCTTTTATCACTTGCAATATTAATAAAAGGCATTTAATGAACAATTTAATATCATTCGGGTACGGTATATTAAATTAAAGTGGCCTTTAGAGGAATACCTGAAGTTGCAATTCCCATGGAATTTACCTGAAATGTATTTTCTGGACGTTTTGTACACAACAGTTGTGACAAGGCCTGGATAGGGAGTTCGAAGAAAATCGATTGGATTTTTGACCGGTAACTTCGATTCGAATCTTACTTGGTACCAAAACGGAATAACAAGTTGATTTTTTTTAAATAGGACAAAACGTTGGCCGAGTAAATTTTGTTTTTTACTTAAACTGGCCAAATACCTCAAGAATCTGTATCATTTATTATTTAATTTAAGTAGCAGAAAAGAAGTAATTGAACGTATGTCAGGAATGGAAACCTGTTAAAAACACATTTATGGAAGAAATATCAATTGAATTGTAGTTGACGTTGTCACGTTCTGGCATTATTTTTGCTTCCTCCTGTTCCTAGTAAGAGGAAGTATTGCGATCATGTCAAATGTTCGAACTGTAGATTTTCTTCAGAAACAATACGCTTTGAGTACGAAAAAGATGTTTGTAGCGAACAGTCTGTATGTGTGTGAACAAAATATCTCAAAATAAGAAATATCACAGGTAGCTCAATATTTGGTATTCCATTTTAGTTACTACCAACGCATCTGACACGAAAGCTTCGGGGACAAAATAATAACCGCCCAAAACTTAAATGAAT
>JAAEAF010010932.1:16727-126098 GCA_011037195.1 Triatoma infestans | reverse complement strand
GCATTTTCTATCATGTAATTTTTCAAGATAGTTGCAGTAGGAGATACTTCTACGCTTCCTTTAACGTCTTAGATTACAGACAGTTATGCGATGGTACATGTCTATATGTCTCTCTGCCACAATATCCAGAACAATGGAACTATACTAGAAGGAATACAAGGATTGGTTTAAGAAGGCTAAAGCTGTAAAAATTGTAGCTGAATTTTTTAAATCTTACTGCAAAAAGAAGTAAGTAGGGAATCACACAATCTGAGGTTATTTGGTTCGAAAGATGAAAAAATTAGAAAAGGAATCTAATGAAATAATGTGGAAACATAGAATGTGGGGATTTTTTTATACTCTACAGGTTACAAGGGCAAGGTGAACAGTTCTCGGCCTTGCCTATTAGATGGCACTGCTACAAATGACATTACTGTTTTTTTTATGTTGGCACACATGTTGCAAAAGTAAATACCAAATGTGAATCTGATCAAATAGTTTGTTTTATACGGCTGTTTAAAGGAAGTAAGCGAGTTGTGTGTTTTTTGACAAAATGAAAAAACTTGAATATCGTTCCGGCGTAAAATTCTTCGTTTTGAATGATTTATCGCCAACAGAAATTCATCCAAAGTTGGTAAAAATGTATAAGGAGTCTGCACCTTCGTTATCAACAGTAAAAAAAAATGGGCAGCTGACTTTTGGTCGTTTAAACATCAACTGAAGATAATCCACATGAAGGATGCCAAAAAATTCCAACTAACGAAGAAAATATCGAGAAGATACACAATATGGTGCTAGATGATCGACGATTAAAGGTGTATGATTCAGTTAAGCCTGTAGGCATCACATAAGAAAGGATAGGGCACATTTTACACGAAGAACTCAGTATGAGACAGCTTTGTGTAAGATAGGTGCCGCATTTGTTTTAAATGCTGATCACAAACAAATAAGAAATCGAGTTGAGTTTCTCGGCAATGTTTGTGTCGTTTCAAGACGAATCCAACAGATTTTCAGCGCCGATTTGTCACGATGGACGAAACTTGGGTTCACCACTTGACACCTGAGTCAAAACAACAGTCCAAGCTGTGGGTAGAAGGCGGTGGCTCTGCATCGAAGAAAGCAAAGACATTGCATCAGCTGGAAAGGTTATGGCTAGTGTTTTTTGGGATTCCACAGTGATTATTTTAAATGTTTACCTGCCAAAGGGTAATAATCAATGGGGAACACTAGGTACATCTTCTTGACCAGCTAGATGAAAAAATTAGAGCGAAAAGGCCTGGTTTGCAAAAGAAAAAAATCCTCTTTCACCAGGACATGGACCCGCCCACAAACGCGCTTTGGCAATGGGAAAATTAAGGGATTTGAAGTATGTATTGTTGGAATATCCTCCCTATTCGCCAGATTTGACTCCCCCCGAATTTCATCTGTACCCAAACCTTAAGAACTTTGTGGCTGGAAAACGTTTTGATTCAAATGAAGACGTGATAGCAGCGTAAATGGATATTTTGAAGATCTTCCAGAACCGCAATTCAGGGACGGAATCCTGTAATTGGAGAAACGTTGGACAAAGTCTATTAAACTAAAGGGAGACTACATTGAGAAATAAATGCATTTTTAAAATAAAAAAAACTCATTTTCACACTACGCGGGAACTTTTAAACATTTTGCCCACGTACTGCCAAGGAACTTCACCATATGGTCAGATATAAAATAATTTCAGAAATGTTCATGAATGCAGCTTTTACATTCTTCTTTTATGTTCTTTGCTCTGTTTATTTCTTATCTTATTTATCAACAAAACAATAGACGCAGCTTGCAAGTTTTTTTGCGCTGCTCTGACCCCGCTATAACTAGCTCGTTTATTTTATATTATAGTTGCGTAATATAAACATTCTAGATATTGTAACAATGTAACAAAATGTAATCTAGAAGTGATGTATTTATAGAAATTCCCCGTTGGATCTACATAAGTAATGGCTATTATTTATATTTGAACATACTTAATAGATTACAGTAAACTCTATCCTACTCTATTCAAATATAATTGGTCCACTACAGGTCCAGAGAATTGTTTGGAGCAGATAGATATTAGTGCTTTGGGCTCCATAGTAGTGCGTTTGAAGAGAAAATCAAGTATTTAAATTGATCTTAAATAAAGATAAAACTTTTCTAGTATGTTGAATATGTAGACGGATGGATCTGCAATTCTGGAGTTATTTTATCTGTTGTAGTAGTGTACACTTCTCATATTTCTGACCGGTTTCGGATTTTCATCGATCCACAGAACAGTTTTATTAGGTTCGTGTAGAGAGTTTATATCAACAGAAACATTACGTTGATATAAACTCTCCAAACGAACTTAATAAATATACGTTGATATAAACTCTCCAAAAGAACTTAATAAATTTGCTCAGACTGTGGAAGAAAATCCGAAACCGGTCAGGAATATGAGAAGTGAACACTACTACAACAGATAAAATACCAGATCTTCATCCGCAAGAAGCGCTCAAACTTGGTATTCCGATTAGGTACTACCACTTTGCATCTGGCACGAAAGTTTCGGGCAAAATCCATTATCCAAAAGTGCAACTTTACTGAAGATTTTTTTTTGTTTCAGTTTTTCGAAATTTTGTCGAAAATGGCATCAACTTTGGTAGAATGTATGATTCTGCCATCTCTATAATATTATTATTATTATTTGTCCGTGGGGAGGGAAACCCTACGCTATCCAAAGCCTCACTGGGCCCATATAGCTACCCCAAGAAAAACAACAACAAACCGGGTCTATAACAAGAATCCAGACCCGGATCTAATCCATCTAAGATTCACCGCAGTCCGAATAAATCGGACAATAACCTTAAGCGGAAATAGCCTAAGCTCTTCCACAAACATCCTATCCCCACCAAAGGTCCTGAACCTAATTTCCTCACAACCCAAGCAATCAGTCATAAGATGGATGGGTGTTTCCTCCTCTGTCTCACAGACTCTACAAAATGGATCCGGCATGAGCCCCATTATGTAGAGATGTCTCCTTAAACCACAATGTCCAGTAAGCGATCCAACCAGATGCCTGAGAGCGCCCCGTGAAAAACACAGCAACGTCTCACTAATGGCCTTGTCCGGACCCCCCCCGATGAGCATTTTGGACTGCCGAAAACCAACTGAGCTCATCCATAAGGATGAATGCTGTGAAGCTGTCCATGTCTGGAAGCCTGACAGACATGTGCCAGAAGACACGCCAACAGCAGGCTCGGGACCAATGAAAGGAAGAGAGGCGCCTAATTTGGTAAACCTATCCACCTGCTCATTTCCAAAAATTCCCCATGTGACCTGGCACCCATACTAGAAGCACATCCTTCAGAGAAGAAAGCTCTTCCAGTCTTTTAGAACATTCTAACACCAACCTGGAAGTGAAGACACATGAACTGAATGCCTGAATAGTACTTAAGTTTGTAGGTTTAGCTGAACCTCACAATTCAAGTCCGTAAGTCCGATTTGTTTTGATTATAGAAATATAATATCAGTCTTTTGAGTTCTGTAAGTAATTTGGATCGTCTTCCGATAAGTCTGTAAAGAAGTTTGGCCCTTTTAGTCAGTGATTGTCTTTTAAGTCTTGTGTGCGGTGGTTATATTTAGTAATTTTATGAGTGGATTATCTTCATTACAGCTGAGTTCTATATATATATTGCGCAAGATAACTAACAGCGTTTGGAGAAGGTGAACGGTATATTGTGTGAAGAAGGCCGATCAAACAGCAAAGAGTCTTATGCCAGTTGAGATTATCCAATATTAATATTATAAGGCTATTTCTTAAGTGGAGAAAACGTTTCTATCAATACGAGCGTGATATGTGTGATCTATGCAATGCAAAAGAGCCGTTGACTTTGGTACATATTTTTTTTTGGCTGAAATGTCCAGTCTAAAGGGACGTACAAGAAGATGTTTGTTCAATATTATTGGCGCTCTGTACAATGTAATCATTCTCTGCCTGTCTTTGTTGTGAGGTTGACACTGCTTCCCTCCATCACTCTATATTTATATTAGGTTATTTTTGAAATTTGAAATTTAAAGATAATTTGTCAAAGAAAGCCGTGTGATTTTATTTTTTCACACCAAATTTTTGATATTTCAATATTGAACAGATTGATCTTTTTTTGGCCAAACTATTCATCAATAATTTGACAATCAACTTTACACTCAAACAACAATATTGATTGAATGTTGCCTTCATTGCGTTAATTTATTATGCCTTAAATTTTATTAGATTTTTTTTTAATTTCATAAGTTGGTAATAAACATACTTTCTCTTCATTTAGACTTATTTATTTATATATATATATATAAAGAATATATTATAAGTTCGTATTGCTATTATAGTACGCGGGAAAATTTTCTCTTAATTATATACCGGAAGTCGATTATACAAACCACTAACGGCATATAAGATAATATTACTTGTCTTAATTAGTGCTAACCAGATCTGGCAACATTGCTAAAGATCCCCCTCCCCCGCCACCCCGGATCTTTGAAATTAAGAAATTTTTCTTATTTCTCTTTACACGTCTTTACAAACTATAGTATTACATATTTATAAGTTTAATTTAGATAAAAATGATATATATTCTGATCATTTTACATAGTTATGCTCGGTGTGTCTTATATTTATTTATGAGCCCTAAAAGTTAGGAACCTAAAAAAAATACTACAAGGTTAATTGAACTTTAGAAGGAACCTGTGTGTTTGAAATACTAACATAATAATTATTAAGAATAAATAACTAAAATATTGTGTTTATCTGTGTGCCAATTTAAAAGTTACTTTTACTTACTGCTGTAAGTGGAATATTTACTAATATTGTAACGCAGCTACTAGTGCCATCCAGGAGAAGAAGCAGGCACCTCAAGTGCTCCTCGTGGCCGCTGGGAAGCGCTAGCGGGGCGCTTCTAGATTCTTCTACAGCGGTCTCCCACGAACTACCGCTACCTAGATGTTCGAGAAACTTCCAGCACCTTCTCCAGTGATATAAATAGGAGAAGAACAGCTCGAGTGTAGGGTTCTTGTTACAAAATGGAGTGTGCGCTTGTTAAAAGTAAATAAAAAATGAACTGAGAGAACTTTTGTTGGTTTATACAGTGTATTATTTGTAAGTAATTGTGTTGAACAATAAATTTATGTTGTTAGAAGTTTAATGTGTTTTATCTAAACTGAACCCATTTAGCAACTAGTTGCAGGCGCTAGTTTGAAAAATGTTACAATATTTTCCAAAAGGTCAAGTGTCATAGTCAAGTGTTGCGTATGATTGTATTGTGTACGGTATGTACGACATTCTGATGATGTCTTCTCCTGAACATCCGACACCAAAGTTTCGATCAAAATAATTTTGGCAGATATACCAATTTCCTAATTAAAAATTTTATAAGTTCTTTATAAAAAAAAAAAAATAAAATAAAATAAAAAACAGAGAAAGTAATAATGACTTTTTCTTACAATTTATTAATTTTGAAAATATATATATATTTTTTTTACTTTCTCTTACTCCTCCTAATAATTGAGATCGTGCCAGATTTTTTAAAATTGAATATTCCGCGGAAATACTTGTTTTGGATTCGCTTGAATACAAAAAATGTTTTTAGCGACTAGTCTTGTGTATGTTTTTTTTTAACAGAATATCTCAAAAATGAAAAGTCTCAGTAAGCTTAAACTTAATATTCCGATTAGGAAACCGTATCAGACACGAAGTTTTCTTTAAACTTATCGTATACTTAAATACCTATCACTTTTATGTGAACACATTTTCCCAGGGAAATTAATTTTTTTTTTTTTTTGGAAGTTCTGAGCCGTTATGATTTCCTCTTAACTTACCAAATCAGTATAATATATAGTTTTACTACGTACATAATATTTAATACAGAAGCATTCCAAATTTGCAAACAAAAAATCAGTTAACCGGAAGTGCGTTTTTACGGAATAGGTTAACAGAATAGGTTTTTCAGTTTGGGGGGGGATTTTCTCGAAAACAGTTTACAACTATTTTCTTGAAACGTGAAATGCATGGCTAACTGGATAGATAGAAACGTTTTCACTTATATTTGAAATATTTATCTGAAAAAATTGATTTTAGAGGGGTAAGGGTATGTCCACGCTTGTGCGCTTTCCTCTTCCTCTTCCCTTTCAACTTGCGCTTCCTCTTTCCATTTCAACATGCGTTGCGCATTCTTGAGGCATTCAATTTGTTGTCCACACTTCATCCGTTCAGTGTGCATTTTATTGATGGATTCAGAAGCAGCATTTAACTATTTGTGCAGGTTAACTGTTTTTGAAAAGTGCACGAAAAAGAAAAAAAGCAGCAAGCCCTCATCTTATGAAACCAATTGCAAATGATCTTAATAAGGGCTCGCCAAAAATAGAATTTAATTACAGGCTATCCGAGAGCAAGGAGAATCATTGACAACGCTTTTGGGTTGATGGCGCCAGCGTTCAGAATTTTTCGCAAGCCTATAGAAATTACAGTTATTGGGACTGTGGTTGATATAGTGTTAACTTGTCTTCTGCTTCATAATTTTCTTCGGGCGCAGCTGGAAGCAGAAAAGACAGTATTCACCTCCTGGAAGTTTTGATCACGAGGATGAAAGCACTGGTAAAGTTATTTAAGGCATATGGAGAGAAGTTAATTCCAGTGATAATAGTATGAGACCTCTACAACAAAGCATATAATTTTGCATTTACATCCCACAAAACTGTTTGAAGATGATAATCTTCTATAAAATCAAGTGTCTCTTGATTACAGACATAATCAGAAATCTGCCGTGGAGATATTATCAATTAATAATAATAGTTGAATAATATCAATTACTAATAAAATAATAATTAAATAATATTTAAAATTAATTATATAATATATAACCCATAAAAATATCACACAACACGTAGCGAGATCAACAAGACGCATAGAATGTTGAACGAAAATCCAAGTAGTTGGATTCACGTGCGCTGTGGTTGCGACATGAAAATAAGGCCCATTCAGCTTCCACGAGGTATGCAATAACGCATGCCTCTCGTTCATCACACCGCGCGCTATGACCAATTGCCTCTCTTGAAAGAAAAGTTGCACCAGTGTGGTGGACATACCCTAAGTTGGGTTTTCACTGAAACCCAGGACAAGATAGAGCTCGGCCCTGATCAGCTAAAAATAACACGCAGCTTTAAGTATCTGGGATCCATAGTCGAAAATGGAGGTGGTTCGAGATTAGAAGGGGGACAGAAGAATAAGGGAAGGGAAAATAGTAATATAGGACTGCTCTATATGGTGCTTTGGAGTAAAAATATTTCAATGAGCACTAAACGTCTTATATACACCACCGTTTTTGAAAGAATAATTCTGTACGGTGCAGAAACCAGGACCCTTAATAAGCATGAATGAGAAAGACTGTTAGCCACCGAAATGAACTACTGGAGTTTATTAGGCAGGAATTATTATTATTATTATTCAAGGAAGGGGAGGGCAAAACCCGACGCTGTCCAAAGCCTCCCTGGGCCCATATGGCTACCCCTAAAGAATAACAACTACTAGGGTTTGGAAGAAAAGTTCAGGCCCAGGTTTTACCCATCTAAGTTTCACCACAGACCGAACAAATCGGACCAAAACCTTTAAAGGACATAGCTTAAGATCCTTTACCGATATCCTATTCCAGCCGAAGGTCCTAAACCTAATCTCCTCACAGCCCAAACAATCCGTCATTAGATGCATGGGTGTTTCCTCCTCCGTCTCACAAACTCTACTGAAGGGGTCAGGCATAAGTCCCATTGTATAGAGATGTTCCTTAAGCCACAATGCCCAGTGAGGAAGCCAACCAGATGCCTGAGAAAGGTCCGTGAAAGACATCGGATCCCACTACTCAAAGCTCCGTCCGGACACCCAATGAGCATCTTAGACATCCATGAGGATGAGTGCTGTGAGATCATCCACGTCTGGAAGCTTGACAAACATGTGCCAGAAGACACACCAGGGACCAATGAAAGGGAGAGAGGCGCCTAATTTGGCAAACCAGATCGGCTGGGAAATCCAGAAAAGATAGAGTAAGGAACGTGGACATTAGAAATAAGCTACAGCTAAAATGATAATATTCTTCTGGCAATAGAATTAAAACATCTGAAATGGTTTGGACACTTACTTAGGATGGTTGATGACCGAATACCAAACGCAGCGTGTTTGATTGGGAAATAGAAGGAAGGACGAAAAGAGGGAGACTCAGAACAAGGTGGGAGGAAGAAGTTAAGGAGGCTATGACCGGATACGGTCTAAAAGAATGGGATACTCATGACAGAGACAAATGGAGAAACCAGCTTGAGTCGAGAGGACCTACGTAACGTAGAATACCTCAAAAAAAAAAAAGAAAAAAAAAAAAGTTGGATGGTCTGTGAGTTAAAATTTAAATTTAAATTTGCCAACAAGCTTTGTTAGTTTTGATGTAAGGTTGTCATTTTGTAAAAGAAAATTTCTTGATTAAATTATATTAAATTAGATTAAGAGAAAGTAGTGTGAGTGTTTCAGTTTTTTTTTTTATTATTATTATTATTATTGTTGGAGATAAGTAAGTAAACGTAACCTCATTGGGTGATCAAGTGAGAAGAGAGCAATAATTGTGAAAGTAGGTTTTATTTGTATTGGCTATTTATAACTGCATATTTATATACAATAAAATAAATGTGATTTACTGTAGTTAAGATGATTTAGTATCCAATGCAACTACCGTTATTTAACTGATGGCCGCGCAGCGCTTCTGACATTTTGATTGATGAGTGAGTTTATGAGGACTTAGACGAGAAGATTTTTTTTAAAACGAGAAGGGATAGGTTATCGTGGGATAGTTTTTTGGGATATTGCAAAGAGGTGGACATAGTGGGATCTTCATATTGGTGTGAAGTGAATAGTTGTGTTGAACATGTAACTATCACTGATGTAGCATTGGGGGATTTTATTTATTTTTTTTTTTTTTTGCTAAGTTTGAATTCTGTTCAGGTTGAAACGCTTATTAGTTCCGTAGATTACTAGTGAATATTTTCACATTTGTGTGAGTAGTGGGCTAAAAAGCTCCCTTTTGTTCGGGAGGGTGAAGAGGAGTGTGAATTTCCAGAAGTTTTGAAGAGTTCTTGAGGGAATTTCATTGAATTGAATTAGGGATAGCAGTATCACACTCGAGGACGGTAGGTAGAACGATTTTTTTTTTCTTTTAGGTCTAAATGCACCTGCAAATTAGAGACTAGATTAGATTTTCTTACTATTTTCCCATTCCGCATTCCGATCGTTCCAATCTCCTGAATGTTTTTTCTTCTACTTTTTTCACTTTTTTTTGAATTTTCCCCTGAAACGACTCCATTTTCTTTAAACTTGTATATTATTTACACACATAAATGCTTATCACTTTTGTTTCCACAACTTTTTCAAGAAATTTGATTTTAGGGGGGCTAGCTGTAATATTAAGCTTTCCTCTAAAATCCCAATTACAATACAATTTACTGCTTCACCCTCTATAGGTATGAGGAGTCTAAGGCAAAAGCGGTATAAATAACATAAACCGAAATCTGTAAAAAAAATGAGTTTCAATTTAAATGACAATGGAAAATTATATGTAAACTCTGCAATAACTTACACATTTGAGTTGTGGTCATATGAATGAATTTACAGCAGATTTAAAGAATTTTTAAAGTTTATGATATTAAAAATAACCATTTCATAAAGAGATATAACACTTACACCTCTTGTGTTCTGAACTATTTTGCAATATAAATAAGAGCTTAAGGTAAAATGACAAAAATGTAATATGCTAAGTACATAGTATAATTTAAATAACAAAAACAATTTCATGAAAAAGATAGTCTTTGGAATACATAAGATGGGAAATGTGACAGCTTGAAGTTTAATCAGTATCAGAATCAAATTCAAGATCATCTAGGTCTAATCTAATCTAATCTAATCGAGAAACTCGGGGCCTCTAAAAGGAGGTTCAGCACTTAGACCTCAGCTGGGCCCATTCTGCACCCCGTGCAAGCGCCTCACATCAGCCTTGTATCATTAAAAAAACGCCAGGGCTGAGATGAGTGAAATTTCTAATCCCGCTTTCGGCTCCAAATTGGGGACGCCAAATTTCAGAAATCGCCTGCGAACATAGTGTATGCACTCCCCAAGAAGGTGGTGAAACGGTGCCTCATCCTTTTGTCCGCATTTCCTGCAAAGTGGGTCCGCTGAAAGACCCATATTATGCAAATGTTTTCTTAAAAGGCAATGCCCTCTAACTAGGGCAGTAAATCTCCTTATCTCCACATTTGTACTGCCGAGGATATTGTTTGTGCGAGTTTTTCAGGTGCCCTGCAGGAAAATCTTAGAGTGCCTCAGCCCTATAATATTTTTCCAATATACCGTATGTTTGCGTATTAGCCACTTTTCAATGGTCCCACAGGCAGGTCTGTACGAGATGACGCAGAAAGGCTCCGGACCAATGGGTGTTCGGGAAGCGCCTCCCCTTCACAGTCTGTCGGCCTCTTCATTACCTTGAATCTAGGTCTACGTCGTCCTCATATTCTGACACAAGCTTTTGGGTACAATTTTACCTTTGTTGGCCTCTTAGAAGTTGGTATTGAAAAGAATTGTAAAAGTCATGGTATACGGGTGGTACAAATTGTAAAACGTCTTCAGGAATTTGATCTTCAGTTCCACTTCATTGACGTTCAGTTCAGAAAACCTGAGTACATCTCTTCCAGCTTAGAAGAGCCTTTGTGTTCATTGTAGAACAATCTAAAATGTCATTTAAGTTTTTTTTTTGTAGGAAAGGGTCCACGGTTCATTCTTTGTGAAGTGAAACCATTGCATCTTCCATGTACCAATCACTGTGTCTTTAAGATAACGCTTAAAAGAATCTAAAGTGATGAAGTCTTTTTGATGCATCCTCACCACTTCATATTAGCCTTACTATAGGAGTTTCCCAATGTTCTGGAACAAATACCTCCCTGCCCTATTGTTTTTAGCACTTTCTATTTTTCCAAAATTCCAGCCACCTTCCATGACTGAGTGTCCAGAAACTAGGAATTTGTGATCTAAACTTTGGTTATTGGTGTTACGGATAACGTAAAGCCAGAATTTGACAATGAAATGACTCAAGGTTTTTTCCTCTGCATTGTCGCTAAATGCCGTCAAATTGCAATTGTTGCTATCCAGATCGCATATAATGTGGATGTAGCCTGAATAGCAACAATATTATGATAATTGAAAATACTTGAAAACATTACATATATTTTACACTCTGCTGAATACAACTTCTAGCAAACCTACAATATCCTCATTAAGTCTGGAGCACAATGAATATAATTGCACTATATCCCTTGTGCTCCAAAACCAAATAGCTATCTGGTTAAGTGGTTTTTCTTCACACCACTAAAATGTAGCACCTGGTTGAGTAACACACATACTTTGTTACCTTTGTGCTCTGAACAGAAAATAATTTTAGCTTCCCTCTCTTATGCTTAACTCGGATATTTTTAAAATTGTACTTATACCCCTTAGGCTTTAGACCCCTCACATAATATTGAGGTAACATCATTAAAAAACATTAATTTCCAAGTTTGAAGAAACTAGGATCGCTGGAAATGCCATTCTGCTGATTAAATTTTGTCATATTCAGGATTTTTCCCAGAATTTTATAAGATTCGTAACAATTTAAATTTGGAATGCTAAATGATTAGATATAAACCAATCACTTAAAAAAAAAAATCCGACAGTATAGGTGTTTATGATTGCGTGGACGATGTAAGAGGATAAGTGTATATAACATACCAGAGTACTGCCTTTGGGCACTTGATTAGAATAAGCTGGGCGCTAGTTAGGAGAGTCTTGATACTTTTCTAGCAACGCTTTCGACAAGGCTCCAACCAGAATTATCTAAAAACACACAATAAAAATATTATATAAATTAAATCAATTGTAAAGTTAATAATGAAAATCTGTTCTGAAACATTTACACGACTTTCTTTTACTGAAATTTACATATTTATAATTATCTAATTCTTCTTCAAACATATAATTCTTACCAGATGTTTAGTTGTCTTCAGTTCACATGAAATGGAGAAACTAAACTTGATAAAACGACGTTCTTGAGGAAAGCATAACCTCCCTCCCTCAGAATCCTCTTTAAATGAATTTTCTTAGAAAAAATACAACTGATAGGTGTTAGGGAAATTTAGTATTTTTTGGGGGGTATTTTGTAATAGGTTGGCAGAATTGGTTGAGAGTGGAAGGTACATTATCTATTGGTTATAATTTATGTATGGGACATTATTATATCATATTGCTTGCTTCTTGTTAATTATTACTATAAAATAATACATAATTTAATACTTTCATACATTGCTTTTATTTCCAATTCAGAATTCATTAAAGATCTTCGAGAGGCGACCCATTGACAATCCGCATTGGCCATTTGTTATGGGGCATACTGCGTAGATGTCCATACCGTATAGACACTTGTATATTCATCTTATCTCTCTCTCTCTCTTATGGCTTCATTCTTTACTCTACCCATTTAAGTTTATCTTACGCACTTCCTCCAGTAAATTCATCTTCAACATCCCCACCCTTGAATATACCTACCCAGCACCGAATGAAAGCATCCTGGTAGCCTTTCTCGCTTCTTCTCCAGCATTTCCGGAAGTGCTCATTTAAAAAATAGTTTACAAAGTTTTTCGAAATGATTTAAAAAAAAAAAAAAAAAACTTGCTAATGCATAAACTTATAATTTTTATTTAAAAATTTTTCTGCAAAAATTGATTTTTAAGGTGATTCTGGGGGAATTTGTGATTTTACATTTCCAAATATTATACGAAATTTAAAGAAAATTTTGTTAATTTTATAATTAAATGTTAATGTAACACCAGATTTTTTGCTATATCATTTATGGCAGTGCGTTATGAAAAGTTAATAATGTGAAAGGAAAAAGTACATTGATGATGTTTACATTTTTTACCACCAGGAATATTAACTATCAAAAACTATAGAAGAAGGTAATCTATATTTTAGGAAATAATATACTTAAATGATTTGGCTATATAATTGAGACTTAAAAGTAAAAAAAAAAAAAAAATCACGTGAAACACTCACAACACTTCTATAATTTTTTTACTTCCAAGTGAACAGTTTTCCTCATTTTCAGAATTTTCACGCAATTATTTGCTTATTAGAGCAGAGGTTCTTAGCCTTTCTTGGCCATGAACTCCTTTCCCAGATAAGTGAAGGCCAGCTACCCTTTTTCAGAAATTTTTAGATTATATATATTAAATATATATATAAAAAAAAAAAGTATAGACGTATATAGTATAAATTTTGGGGAAATAATTAATTTAAAAAGATTTCACTGATACAAAATTACCATACATTAGTAACTATATAACTTGTAATACTTTAAAATCCTGTAAATTATTGCATACATATAAAAGTATAAGGTATCAGTTTAAAAACAGGTGTATAGATATTTACTTCTCATATTCGTGATAAGAGGAAGTATTGCGATCATGTTCTCAAATATCCGAAATTGAGTTATCACCGGAAACATATTTTTTAATCCGCCCCCCCCGGAGTACGGAAAACATGTTTTTAGCGAATGGTCTCTCTATATATATATGTAAATAAAATATCTCAAAAAGGAAAGAACGCAGGAACCTTAAGCTTCCGACTAATACCATCTGACTCGAATGCTTCCGTCAACCAGAGATGCGATTTTTTTTTTCTTTTTAATATTAAAAGAGACAGCCATTTACTCCCGGTAAAAACTAACATTTTGAAAATCTAAAAAAATAAGAATTGTCAATTTGGCCAAAAGAAAAAGTTTTGAACCTGGTATTTCATTATATAAAATTAAAAATAGAACTCTCCTTAAAATTTTAAAATCTCTAAATGATTTCTTATATCAATATTCCACTCCAAAATTTGGCTCCCTCTGTTTTCTTTGTTTCTTTTTTTATGAGATTATGTTCTTTATTATTTTTTATAAATTATTATTAAGTAAAAATTAAATTATGAAAAATTTAAAGTCCTTATCAAAAAATATTCTCTCCACAATTTATTTTGAATAAAATGCTATTATTATGAATATAACCAATTGAGAAGTGAAAAATAGAAAAATTATTCAATATAATTACCATATTTTCATTAAACTTATATGTGTATTTGCCTTGTTACTTAAATATTATTTATAGACAATTATTGTAATCAATAATTACTTTATTACTTATTCACGTCCAAATGTTTACTTAAAAAATGAGCCTATGAAAAATAGATATAGTAGTTGAAATAAATGCCTTTAGTAAAATATAAAAATGATAAAAACTTCCTAAAATAAGAATTATATTAGTGTTTCCGTAAATCTTATGCAAATAAGAATTAAAATTTCCCAGGGGAAAAAATAAAGGATAAAATTGGTTAGTTTCGTGTCAGGAATAGTTTGATAGTTTAGTACCGTTTCTTTCGCTAGATAGCATTGTTATCTTACTTAGACGATGGCAGGATTGGTAAAAGATAATATTCAGTTTTATAGAACGATTTTATATATTATATAGTAAATTTTGAATTAAAATCTAATTAAATAGTTAGGATTAAGAGATGATTATGTTTTTCATAATAATTTACAAACAGAACGATTGATATCATGGTAATATCAATTGATCATTAGTATACATTTGATCTGTATTGTTGCGTCACAATTGAAGATTAATATTAGTTATTAGAAAGTATAATAAGAGATAATTTTAAACTATATTATTATTATAACAAAATTGAGTAATTTATATTGTTTAGATGTCTAAAGCGTTTATTAAACTTCCATTATGTTAAATGGAAAATATGGAAGGTTGCTTAGTTGTTAAATATGGCTGTATATTTCTTTAGATTTTTTAATTCATTAAATTTTGTACCATTAAATGTGTAAATATATTTATATTCTACAATATAGTTGTAATATTTTTACAGATTGACGGCTATACCCGCTCACTGGGCTTGGATCCTCAGTCCGTTACATTAGTTACAGACGGTCAGCCACCTTTACGGCAGTGTCTGCACCCTGAATGTTCTAACAAGGATATACCACTTCCGCCACAGTACCTCAGGTTTTGCGATTTACGCAAAGATGTAGCCAGAGTGTATGGAGCTGGGCAGGAGACCAAATTTACCAGCATTGGTGAAATGTTAACATGTATCCTTTAAAAAAATAAATAAATTTCCAAGTCATCATTCTTTCTAATAATAAAAAGTAGTTCATCTACTTCAAAGTCATTTATTTATTTATGTAGGTGTGGCCTATTTTTGAAGTTTTTGAAAATCATGTTCGTACTAAAAATTTCGACGTGGTAATATATGTAATTTTGATTATTCCTAAAAAAACTTTAAGTCTGAATTTGATTTGATTCTTATTTTTTTTTTTTGAAGATTAAGATGAACATGCAACTTTCCTCCTTTTTAAAAAATTATGTTCACCATAGTTTTATATACATTGCTTTTATATGATTACAATTTATTCTTTCTGTAATAGTAATGACAGCCTTTTCTGGCGTTATAACCCTAGAATGAAAAAAGTAAACATATTCAGTGATTTAGATTTCAGAGGTAAGTAGTATCGATTGTGTAAAAATGGAAATATTACAAATTCTCAGTAATTGAAACTTTATAGGTCTAAAATGATTGAAAGTTCTCTTAAAAATGTTATTTACAATCAAATTCATGTTTAAATAATTTACAAAACTTAAAACCGTGTTTAACAGATAAAGCGTTCTTTTGAATTAAATCGATAGCACTGATGCTGATAGCTTCATATAATAGAGAACTTTTCAATAAATTGAACTTTTTCCAATCAGTTCAAACTTAGAAAACAAAAATAATAAATAAAATATTTCTTTAATCAGATTATAAAAATTTAAAATATTTCTTTATTCACCGGCTTTAAATAAAATTAACGCTATAACTTAATCTTTTTTGAAAATTGTTTTAAGTATATTTTATTGTTACTTGAAACGATGTAAAGCAGCCTTGTTCAAAAATGAATCCACAGAACATTTTGTCTCCACTGGCACAAATTAGGGGAACAGTAGTTTTTCAGTTGCGGAACAGAGTGTTCCGCATTCATTACATCTATATATAACGAAACACTCTACAAATTATCCAAATTCAAAATATTAAGAAATTTCTATACTTCTATGAAGGTAGAGTAAAGGTTATCTTTGAGTTTGACATTGTATGTATATTCTACCACCTGAAATAGATTTGGCTCCGTTCATGCACCTGGTGGAATTTAAGTGTAACTAAACAGTAAAAATTCTGACTTAAAAAAAGAGAAAGTTTAAGTGTATTTGAAGTGTAACTGGTATTGTTCGTAAACTCGCTAGGATCCTAGCTTATTGCTCACTCTTTTTAAAAAATATGAATATATTAAGCTATTCTTAACATTGGCCATAATTTAATTATCGATGGTGTATATTTTACAGTACATGTGGAGGATATTTATCTCGAAATCCATTTCTAGGTTAAAAGCAAAACAATGTTGAATTTTGATGAAGCAATCAACAACATATTTACTTAATTACTATTACTTATATTTTATTAATTATTCTGATAGTATAAAATTTAAATTCATTGAATAGTATTCATTATAATATTTCAAGATAGTAAAATTTTATTTGCTTAGTTTTTTTTTTTTTTAGACTCAACATTAAGTAAATTTAAGTGTAGTGGAACTATTTGTCATCAACTGAATCCTGTACATTGTAACATTTCTTTTATCCTTTAAAATTTACTATTTCCATTGATTAAATAAAAAAAAATTCTTGTTTTCTTATATTGTACTTAATACTAAAATAAAGAAATAAATCTTATCAAAATGTTCTATCATTAATTTTATTTGCGTCACTTTTAAATTATTTCATTTGTACTAGATTACATTTAATTAGTTAATTTTGATTTATTTTTATTATAATTCTCTTTTCTTTTTAATTAATATCTTTTGGATTAAAAGTAATTATCAAAAACCTTTTTATTGTTTCTCTTAATATTTAAAGAATTATTTAATCATGAATTCTATACATACACTTCTTTACAGACAATGATTTAAGTGAATGTGCAAGATAATAGAAAAAAAAAAGAAATAATAAATTGAAAAATTATGTGACCAAAGTTTTGCATCCATTTGTATTAATGAAGTCTATTGTGAGATAAAAATTCCAATTGTTTTCTAATTTTTACTTTCTATTAGTCTGTCGTATAACCCATCACTCCGGATGATGTCAAAGTTTCCAAAATTTGTTTTTTAACGCGGAAATGATTATAATATGAATTAATTACACTCTTAGTAGGGGTTCAATATAGTTTGTTTATCACATATTTTCAACATTTACTAAAAAAATATTTTTCACTGAAGTTATACATTTAATATTTAATGAAATAGAAATAAACTGTAGTTTATCCGGATTCGTAAAAAAAAAAAAAAAAAAAAAAATAGATTAAGCAATTTCTTACCTTTATCAATGTTTGAATCTTTAAAGTGAGATGATTATTATGGCATGAGATGTTGAAGGCTTGACGATTTGAAAACCTTTGTGAATTTTTTTTAACTTTTACATATGTATGTCTCTTGCATACTTTTCTCCCTTGAAATAAATTTTGGCAATTCCAATGTGTTTTGAATCTGCTCGGACAGCCAGGCTACGCTGAAGGCGCTGAGTTCATGTATCTTCACTTCCAGGTTGGTGTTAGAATGTTTTAAAAGACAGGGAGAGCTTTCTTCTCTGAAGGATGTGCTTCTAGTCTGGGTGCCAAGTCACTTGGGAATGAAGAGGTGGATAGGTTTGCCAAATTAGGCGCCTCTCTTACCCTTTCATTGGTCCCGAGCCTGCTGTTGGCATGTCTTCTGGCACATGTCTGTCAGGCTTCCAGACATGGACAACTTCACAGCATTCATCCTTATGGATAAGCTCGGTTGGTTTTCGGTAGTCCAAAATTGCTTATCGGGGGTCCGGACAAGGCCATTAGTGAGACGTTGCTGTGTTTTTCACGTAGCGCTCACAGGCATCTGGTTGGATCTCTTACTGGACTTTGTGGTTTAAGGTGACATCTCTACATAATGGGGCTCATGTCCGGATCCATTTTGTAGAGTCTGTGAGACAGAGGCGGAAACACCCATACACCTTATGACTGATTGGCTTGGGTTGTGAGGAAATTAGGTTCAGGACCTTTGATCGGAATAGGATGTCTGTGGAAGAGCTTAGGCTATTTCCGCTTAAGGTTATTGTCCGATTTATTCGGACTGCGATGAATCTTACGATGGATTAGATCCGGGTCTGGATTTTTGTTGTAGACCCGATTTGTTGTTGTTTTTCTTGGGGTAGCTCAGTGAGGCTTTGGATAGCGTAGAGTTTCCCTCCCCACAGACAGATAATAATAATAATAATAATGTGTTTTGAAAACCCCTAAGGAAAAACAAAAATGTTTTAGCGCATGGTATTTGTGTGTACTGTGTGTGAATACCAAAATATGTCAGAAACGATCAAGTTCAAACTTGATATTCCGTTTAGGTTATAAACTTCAATGCACATATGAGTCCTATATATATATACAAACATACACACACTATAATATGTATATCACAGATACCTACACATACACATAACATTAATAGTTGAATTCTCTTATTTTAAAAGCATTCTATAATAATAAAAAGTATTTTTCAAGTAATTACACAAAATTTTCCAATTTTCATCATTTAAATACTTATATAGTAAAACTTCCTCTATAAGTGAATGTTTATTAAAATATTTTAATCTATAGATTAATAAAGTTTTGGTTAAAATTAAGATTTTGGTCAACCAAAAGTGCGACATTATTGATTTTCTTTAAGTTTCATAATATATTGTCCAATTCATAAATGCCTATTACTTGTACTTGAAACATTTTTATAGAAAAATTGATTTTTGAGGGGTTTATCTGGTAGAGGGCAACAATGTTTAAGATTTCATCTAAAATAGCACTGCAATAAATTGTATCTATTCTGGCGCTTACACAAAGAATAAAGAATAAAGTAAATCATGATAGAATTGCAAATTTTTTTTTGTTTTGTTTGTTATAGGGTTATTTAGGTTATGCACTGCGACCTGAAAGATCTATTGTGCCCCCCGGAGCCTTCTCACTGCACTGCCGGCCTCCGAACAATGTTCTCTAGCTGAGCTACAGCAGTGAGCTGTAGAGGCTCCTAGGAAGAGAAAATCTAAGGGCGGAATGCGAACCCGAGACCTATGCGTTACTAGTCCATCTCGCTACCACTGAGCTAATCCATTCTCCCTTTGCTTATGCCAATTAACTAGGGACGGAGATCCTATTTTGTATACTGTGTTTGTCCTTGTCTGTTGTTTAAGTGTATTGTGTAATGTTCTGGAGTACTGAGCTGCGGGAACCTCTGGCGTTTTTTCCCAAGTAACTGCATGCAATAGATACCCCTTGCGGGCAAAATTTAACTTTACAGAATAGCTTCTTTATTTTAATTTATTGGAATTTTCTCTAAAATGGCTACAATGATTTTACTTGGCCTGTTAATTGCATAGATATAAATGTATCACCTTTATTTGAAAACTTTTTTCCCCGAATGTATTGATTTTTAAAGAATTCTTAGGAGCCTGTCACATTAAATTTCAAGTGTATGTTGAGTTTATTCAGTGTTATTGGCGCCTTCTTCTGGCGTACAATGTAATCACTTCAACTACCATCTGATTTCGGTTGGTACATGTATCGCAAATTGGTAAAATCTGAAGTTAAATAAAATTTTTCAGTATTATATCGCTTCACTTAGAAGTAAGATGAGAATATTGCAATAATAAACCTTAAGTAATGAATAGTTAATGAAATAAACTAAACATTTTACAAAGTGTGAAGATATAAGCCCTCCTTTCAACCCTTGGCATTATCTAAATCACTTTCTTAATTGTTATAAACTCCATAGTACAATTAACAAGTTAAAAATAATAAGAAAGGTAGAGATAAGAAACAAAAATAGATAACGTTAAATTAGAATATACCAAGGCCTTTTTTTTTCGTAATATATTAAATATATATTTTATTTTTTGGATTTTGAGGCGTCCGTTTTAAAAAGTTGTTTTAGAAAAATATTTCTGTGTTCAAAAAAAAAAAAAAAAAAAAATATTTACCTAATAAGTGGTTGAGGCAAATAAATTTATTTTTATTAGAAATTTTGGATTATTATTATTATTATTATGAAATGCAATTATTTCTTTTTAACATTTATTATTGTTTCTGAATTAGTAACTGAGCTTACCAGGGAAGATCCATGCTTTCTAGCAAAAAGATCTCGCTTACTGCAAGCAAACAGTTGCTTTCCAGGTAACGAAGGTTATGTTCCTTAGTAGCCTTAACTGAAAATTAAACTTCGCGTGAGATAATTACAATGCTGAATTAATATATTTTTAATAATAATATTTAATATTACTATATTGTACAACAGTATATTGTATAGAATTGCAAAATGGATTAAACCTAGCATTTCACCTCTAATAAAATAAATATTTTCGGAGAAATAGTTCTAATAAAAGTGATATGCCTAGATATTTGCAGTTACCATATGAAATTTAATGAAAAATCGTTGCTGTTTTCAAGAAATTCCCCCCAAAAAAACTGGGGAACAAATAGCATTAAATACTTTTTAATTTTGGTTTTAACAGCTTTTCTTCAAACTCGGTATTTAGCAGCAATTTCATTAGGTTGTTACAGAAGTTTTTTTATGTGTGAAATCAAAAAGCTTGAAAAACCATGATGACCTTTGAAATCACATAATAAATCATATTTTTATATATATATAATTTATGTGAATGTTCATTTTAACTAAGCCTTTATTCAATTATGTTCTCAAACTTCTTTACTATTCATTGCTGTTATAATCTGCAACCAAAATGTCCGATGAAGAATTGTGATTCTAGGTCTTCTGAGATTTTGTAGGAAAAATGGACTAAGTGCAAATGGGGGCAGTTGAAGAAATTTGTACAGTAAAATGAGAAGGAATAATGCACGAAATACGGTAACGTTTGGTTTAACCTTTAAAATAAGAGGACTGCAGCCATCAAGAAGAGCTCAGATTAGATTGTCCTTGATTGTCGATGATAAGGAATTGGTCGAATGTGTGTGAAGCAGGATCCATATCTATCCGCTCGAAGTTTATCTACGTACCTAGTAAAGCAGGCTACAGTCTATGCATGTATTCGCGATTCGTGATTCGTCCAGTTCGTTGCAGTTCGTAGTAATTCGTAAACAGAGCATACAGACTATGCGTTTGTTCAAGATTCGATGCGTGATGCATGATTTATCCATGTTCGTTCGCAGTTTCAAATTAGTTCACAGAAATTTGTGAGCACGTGCAAAGCCTATATATTAATTATTTCAGTAGTACATATATACTATTTTTAAACTGTATGTACATATTTCTGCTCGGAAAATATGGAGAGTGACGATGATCTAGCAATAGCTAGTGCTGTTTTTATATACATGGCGCAAAATAAGAAAAAAATTTTAAACAAACGGAAAAAACGCAGATGGTGGAGTGTATCACTATTTAAAAATAGAGACAGGTAATTATTAAGTTCATACTATTCATTCTTTAGTGTCAGTTCTATACGAAAAAGCCAGCAGGGTTAATATTTGTTATTACACCATTTTTATTTACAGATATAATGGCAACGATCTGCTAAATGATTTATCAGTAGAACTCTCCGGTAAATTCGAAAATTGTTTTTAATTATCCTTAAAATAACAAAAAAAAATAAGAACGCGGAATAAAATATAAACATAACCTCCTTGAACGAACTAGCGCGCACAACGAATGGACGAATTAACTACGAACACAGCCCGAACTTTGGCGAATCAGCGGTTCGTGCTGATGCGCAGCCTTTGATATTCGTCAATTTACCGCTCTTTAGAGCGAATTACTGTGCACACACGAATCATGTTGTTAACGAATCGATTTTTAACGAACAAGTCCCTACACACTATTCGTGAACTGCCCGCGAATCACGCATCACGAATCGCGAATACATGCATAGTCTGTAGCCACCTTAAGAGAGATTTAAACGCCATGGTGAATTTCCAAAGCTGTATGTTCGGAATTAAAGAATAAGATCAAATCCTCATTAATTGTAAGATGGCCAAAGCAAACAGCATGTCGATGTATGCAAAAATCTTTACCAAAAGATGACCAGTTTTGATAAAGAATAATTATAAATGAATAGTTTTGAAAAATCCGAACAAGCGTAAGCATTGGAAACGTAACGCTTACTTAGCCCAACCACAGAGCCAAAATCGATTCGGGAAAGTTTGGTAGAAAACTAAGATGTTTTGCATTTTGAGTTTGTTCTAGACGGCAGAGCTGTTGACTCCGAAGTTTATATTGAATAGCTGGATAGAGTTTATGAAGTCTTAAAAGAAATGACCTCCTTTTTAATTAATCAAATAAAGGTATTTTGCAACATGATAACACTGCCGTCCATTATCTGCATTTGATTCAACTAAATTAACAGAGTAGGAGGGAGTAAGCATTGTCTCTCACCCCGCCTACAGTCCCATTGTTGCATCTTTTGATTCAGATCTTTTCCGGTTTATGGGTCATTTGCCTACAAGGTAGTTTGAAAAGTATGAAGCATGCGATTAGTATGCGAATCTTTTCGTCTCAAAACCAAAAGATTAGTACTGTTACAAAATTGAAATGCTTGCAAAAAGGCGAATAAAATGGTACAAAAATAAGGTTTACATTTTAAAGAATAATATTCATTTATATTTTCGGTTAATAAAACTGATTTATGATTTTTTTTTTTTTGGACAATAAGGATTTGGTCCAAATCCATCAACCGAACTGTAAATTAACTACATTTTGTAAAATCTAGAAATCACTTCTTATTTAAATTGATATAATATAGCTTTCTTTAGTGATATATGGAAAAATTATGATTTAACTTCAATGAGGGTAACAGTCTGAATGTAAATAACTCTTTTTATATTGTTGCACAAACAATAGAACAAAATTGGTTTGAAATTAAATCTTACATTGATTTGGTTCTGTTGTTCTTTTTTCTTTAGGGTGGACATTAATGAAGGATTAGGCAGACAATAATTTGATTGGAAAGAGGATCCCTTTTGATGAGACTGGATTGAGGACGGTACCTCTAAAATGTGATTAATTGTGATCACAATGCTTTCTATACTCGACATGGAGCGAGGACAATGTCTCTTTAATAGGGATGATGGAGGGCAGTGCCTCTCTCTATATTGGGATGAAAAAGCATAATGCGTTTATAATGCTGTTTGCTTTGCATTATAGGGCTTAAACAAATTGTATATATTATGATTACAATCGAAATTTCTCATCTTTTGTGGTCGATATTCCCAATTCATGCCGTATTTTCATAAAAAAAAAATCTTGGCCTACCTTCTAGCCATTTTCAACTCTTAAAGTGGGCGGATTCATTCTGTATTAATGTCCGAATCTCATAGATTAGATGCTGGCCTTGAATATTGATTGATTCAATTAACGCTTTACTGGCCCTCATAAGGAAACCCTGGATTTAGGTTCAATATAAAAAATGGAAATAAGAAAGAATAGGTACCAGATCCATATTATATGTGAAGCATGTCCTTGCTTATTACATCTTTACTTGCTGGAGTCATCGATGGATTCCCGCCTTAACAGTTTAATATCATAACAGCATGTTTTTTTTTTTTTCAATTGCTTCACAAAGGTTTCTTTTTTTGTTTTGTAAAAAATCCAATTTTAGGGGCCGAAAATGTTTTCGCTCTTTGAAAACGACTACCCTCGGCGGTAGCTATTTCTGCCAAGCCTTGGTTCTAGTTGTGAGCGTATGTCTTCATGTTGATTTCTCTACAAAAACTTCTCTCCTAACACTGACAGTATCTTTTTTTTCACAAAGTAATACAAATTGAAGAACAATTACCAAAACAACAACACATTATATTATTTCAGGTACATTAATTAAATAAAACTCTAATGTATTCGGATTGAAACTGCCTCAGTAGTGATTTGGTATAAAAGCTTCGGAATATAATGAGTTTATATATGTTAAGTTTATTTCTAGTAAAAATAATTGAATAAAATTCTGTATTTAAATATGAATTAGTTTACTTTATAGATTAGCCTGAAATAACGTGTTATTTTATGGCCTTAACAGTAATAAACAAATTGAAGGTCAGGACAACACATCTAAATGATTTGTTTCCAATATATACATATACGTAATAATTTTTAAAAAGTAAAAATAAAAAAAATAATTTTGCATTGCTTTGCAATATATCCGATATATATTTATCATGTAGAAATAGTTGATTTCATTATTTTATTGATAATGTTAACAATAATCAAATTATATATATATATATAAAAGAGTGTGTGTGAGAGTAGTAGTAGGAAAAGAACATTAACAATAAATTAGGGAAATTCATTGTGATCCTTTCAAAAATGTATAAATTTATCATTAAACTTTCTAAAACTATTGTTTAATATTTTTACCCTAAGTACTTTTACAACATTGAGTTTCCCTACTAACGTATAGTGAAAGGCAAGTTATTTTCGTTTTTCCACAAATTTAAATTATATTTTATTATGTCGAATATAGTTTTCATAACGTTTCTTGTCTTATTTAAGTAAATATATTCTCGCATTATTATAATAATTAAAGATAATTTAGTTTGAAGAGAATAATTTTAAATTAATAATTCTTTATATGAGTAGAAAAAAAATATAAAGTATTTAGCTAATAATTATTGTGTTTTTTTGAAAGTTCAACATTTGAAATCTGTGCATAGTTATCTTAAGAGAATAGATGAGTGTAGGTTATCAGTTTTGAAGATAAACTTATGACAGATAAAGCCCTTATCGGTAATGTGGCTTCGAATATTCTTCATTGATTTTTCAAGTATGTGAACAGCCGTTGTTAGTGTGTTTTATAAGGAATTAATTATTTGAGTAAGTTTTTATTCATAAAATATTTCTTTAGTTTATTTCAATATCAGTTATAGAGGAAAAGGATTGTCCTTTCTTTTATAAAAAAAGTAAATAAAAGATATCCAGTCTTTTACACAAGGAAGGTTATTTCATTTTATTGAAAGAAATTTATATGATAATTACAAATTATGAATATTCATAATTTGATTTTTACCTTTTATTTTTTGATGTATTATTGCTTAGAAATAAATAATAACTTCAAAATACCTTTTTTGAGGAAACCTAATGCACGGTTTTTATTCAGGTTTAGGTTATGTGGTTGATTTATTAGTAGTTATTGCTCAAAAGTTGAAATTTTAATAACAAAAAACGAGGGAAATTTCTTTCTCACTTTGTATAATGGCGCTGCTGCAGCTTAAGGAGAAATCATCTACTACTAGTACATCTCATAAGTGATTTATTTTTTATTTTATTAACGTTGAGGTGGTCAATCTAAATAATATATCTTTAAAATGATTTTATTATCCTCAATTGTTTTCCTCTCTGTTTTATTGGTTACCATTAACTCATTTTTAAAAAATGGATTTATAGAGTAAATGTTGAGTATTTTAAAAGATTTTTTTTTTAACCTCAAGATTGGGATCAGTGTTTTGACTTTTTGTTTGATTTTATAAGTAGCTATCAATCTATCTTCTATCCGAATAGCTTCAGTAATGATATTTCAAACATTAGCTCCAATTTCAAATGCAATATTTTTTGTTTACAATAAATTTTTTTCATTATAAACCCAAAATTTGTTTAAAATAAAACATTTTTAAGTCTTGTAGCATTTTATGAAATTAATTCTTATATATACTTAGAAATGGAGGATTTTTGATTTACTGAAAATGAATTCATTGTAAATTGAAAGGCATGTATACAATATATTTATACATTATGATCCACAAAAATGTTATACACTTAATTATTTAAAAATATCATTATAATTAAAACGTGTTTTGCTGTTTGGTGAAATATAAATTTTTGTCTTTCTTAAAGGACTATTAATCACTTACAAGTCAGATTAGTTTTTGTTGGGAGTTTTGATTTTGAGGATACTTGTATATTGATACATATTAATTTTTACTAAAGTAACTCCTTTTCTAATATCTGTTTTTTTGTGTTTCTATATTCTTAATTTTTCATGTTTTTGTTTGAGTTAAAGTATGCTGATTTTTTTTTTTTGCTTTTTGATAGGAAATTACCATTTTCTACATGTTCCACTAACATATTGTTTAATATTGCAGTTCATTAAAGCCATTTCCTCTATTAATTTCACATAATGGTTGAGAAATAATAAACTAATGAAATTTATTTTTGCATTGATTTCGTGTACTAGCTAAATTAAGTTTTTTTTTTGGTATGTTAATGTCCATATCTAGTCCATATTAATGATATTAATATATCTCGTCCTTGATTTTACGTTTTTTATTTTTCTTCTCCTAACTTTCGATTAGGGAACCTAATCATCATTAGGGTACTGTTTTTATATTTGTAAATGACTTGCACTTTTTAGTTTTAAAAAATTAAGTTTTATTATTCTCCAGAATTTTATGGAATAACCTGGAGTAGGTTAGTTTTTATAATGACAAGATTTATATGTATGAAATATTTCCCCCAAACCTTTTTGTGCCTTATATATATAGTCTTCTATAAGGGGAGTTTATTGGGGTTTATACCCTAATCGAAAGTTAGAAGAAAAGTAAAAAACGTAAAATCAAGGACTAGATATTTTCATTAAAATACCAAAAAAAAACTTAATTTAGCTAGTCCACGAAATCAATTCAAAAAGTAGTATCGAGGATATAGTAGGTTATATAAACAATTTCAACTATCCCAATTTAAAGTACTAGCCAAAAGAAGTTGCCATCCATAAATCAGTTCTACAATTTGTTGTTTTATAAATTCGTAATTCATACCTTGTGATTAGGATCGAATTTCTTCCATTGCCTACAATTCATCATTGCAAATCTTCTTCCCTTTTCTTCTTCGAGGCCTTTAACCATGTAGGACCTTAACCTTCTCAGCTGCTTCCCGCCACACCTCCTTCCCTTGAGCCAACCATCTCTATTCGTCACTTCTAAAATCTTGGAGGTCTTTTATGGTAATTACTTTTCATCTATAATCGCTCTATTAACATATATCTCTTGACTGAATGGTGTCCTGTGTTGTAGCATTTTAATATTATTGAGCAGTTCCCAATATTATAACTTTTTTTTGCAATGAAGTGATTCTTCTAGCTATTCACGTTTTTTCTGGTTTGGTAAGTATGCATCCATGTGCTATATCTAGAATAATTTTCTTGATTGTCATCTTGTGGCAGTCCAAAACAATGAACCTTGTGCAATGCCAAGAAGGAGATATTATAATATTATATTTATCGAAAAACTAAAAATAAGTAGGATCAAACATTTTGTAAGTCTATATTTTCATGCTGAATGGAAGAATATCTCAAATATTTGTCTTTTTACTTTCTCTTACTCCTAGTTACGTGTATAGCGTAAGCGTATAGGGTATGTGTATTACGCACGCCCTTGTAGGTTTGTTCAATATTGTCGGTGCAGCCTTCTGGACTACAGTGTAACTACATTCAAATGACTGTGTGTGTCAAGTTTTTGTATGAAGAAGTATCACTTTATATTTATGTTGTAGCTAATTGTTTTTTTTTGCAAATTTAAAGAAATTTTGTAATAGTATTAATTGCCATAAGAGTAGTCGTATAAATTTTCACAGCAGAAACATTTTTATACTGTATCAGTTTTTACTTTTCATAAGGTGTAGAGCACTTCTTTTCTTTTGGTGGATAGTACACTGCGACCTGAAAGAGGCATTGTGCCTCCTGAAGCCTTTTCAGTGCATTGCCGGCTTCCGAACAGCGTTTCCTCGCTATAGTTAACACTGCTCCACATCCGGCAGTGAACTATGGAGGTTCCTGAGAAGAGAAAAAATGGGAAAGTGTGTCAGATTTTCAAAATTGGTTTTCACCGGAAATACATGTTCATGTATGGTGTTTTAACGAATGATTTTTAGAGAATGATTTGTGTGTGTGTGTGTGTGTGTTGGTTTGCCTGTCAGTCTGTATTAGTCTCATTATTCTGAGGGACGTTAGGTTTTCCTCTGTACAGTTCTTTCAGCCCTACTATCTATACAATATTGTCAGAATAGGGTCTTGTATTTGGTTCGAAGGATCTCATTGATTTATGAACTGGTATGCCATGGAACTGATGGTCCTGTGTTATTCAAAATTTGCGGGCTCTTGTGACAGTGGGTGAGTTTCAGAACAGTGGTGACCTGGCTAAGCCTTTAAACTAATAAATGTTGTAGTAAGGGGGGGGGTTGAAGTTGTTCGCGTCCGAGATTATTCTCACGTGCTCCCTAGATATCCAACAAAACAAACAACATCAATCGCTAGCGCAACCTTAGTTCTTTTATACGGGGCCGTGTGACGCAGGATGGCTGATCTCCGGACAGTGAGCTGTAAAGGCTCCTAGGAAGAAAAAAATCTAAGGTTAACACAGCTAGACTCGAACCCGTGTCCTCCGCATGGGAGTCCAGTACGCTAACCACTTAGCTATTCTCTAACCATCAGTTTAATTGTAAAATAGTTTTCAAAAAACACACTATTTATTATCATAAATCATTTTCTGATGTTGTTCTTAATGTATAATCACTCCATTTTTGTTATCTAACACACACACATATATATATATATTAATATAACCTTATAACCTCCCGCATACAATCAACAACAATAGTACGTAATAGAAACTATTAGGTTGACTCTCTACACGAACTTGATAAACCTTACTCTCAGACGATGGATAAAAATCTGAAATCTGTCGGAAACATGAAAAATATGCATACGACGACGGATAAAATCTTAGATTTATTAAAAATATTTACACTTGATTATGAAAAAGGTCGTGTCAAACTGGATTGTTGCCTGTCTGACTACAAAGAATTTGATTTATAAATTCGACTTTAGTATCTCAAGTTTTATGTATTAATAAATCCCTTTAAAAAAAAAAAAAAATGTGGTGTAATACACTCATACGAGTTTATATATTTGTTAATGAATGTAATATAATTAATGGGGTGTATAAAAAAAATTGACACTTTGTCCATAAAAAAAAAAATCACTTTTTTTTTACCTTTTATGAATTCTTTAGTAAAGATCAACGTGTAGCCCATTGTGATTGATAATTGATTGTTGTAAGCAATCTTTCTGCCAGCTGTTGGTTCTCTCGCTGATACATTTCTTGGGTGTCTTGGTCCTGCAGTCCACTTTCAACTTCCTAAAGGTATTAAATTGTCTCCCGCAAAGTAAGCGTACAAAATTGACCGAAACAAATGGTAGTCAGATGGAGCTAAGTCTTACAAGAAGTTCAATGCCATCAACTTGTTTAATTTTTGTTGTGGTGGTTGGTTCCGCAGAGCTGGAAAGCATCAGAGACATTTTCCGTGGTAGCCTGCTTCATTTTGTGGTTATCGACCGTTTCGGGCGTTCGCCCATCTTCAGTGATGCCTTTTCAGATAGGTGCACAACAGTGTCTATCCAACATTTTTCAGACTTGCATAGAGCAAATTTAGTTTACACACTTACCGATCGAAAATCGGTATAAATTGCGAGTCCAATCTATGGTCATTGGCGCTCGGAGCCTTCTCCAGTGCACTGCCGGCCTTTGGCCTCTCGTTATAGACAACATGTCCATCACGGACAGTGAGCTCCTAGGAAGAAAAAAATCTAAGGGTAGCAAAGCTGGACTCGAACCCAGGAGAGTGTGTAAATGAATTTGTTCTGTGCAAGTCTGTGTTGTCACACTGTCTGAAAAACGCATCTGAAGATGACAAACGCCCGAAACCGGTCGATGTCCACAAAATGAAGAAGGTACTAAGGAAAATGTCTCCGATTGTTCAATTTTTCTTAGACTGACAGGAGATGTTTGACAAAGCGTTGGAAACTGGATGGAACAACATCTTGTATGCGATTGACCAAAGCCGGGAAACACTGGGCCATTTTTTAATACATTCTATCGGAAGAAGAAGCCTCGCCCCCTTCTCTACCATGTTTCATTGCCTTATGGCTTTCAAGGTGTAAACCTTCCTGACTCATTGTAACATGGGCGAAACGTCGGTTTTTAGCAAACCACTAACGCCATCTCAACCTAGAACTCAAGTTTTTTTTTATGAAAATGCCCAGGGGAACTTAAAAAGATTACACCCTATCTAGTTGGCAGCAATGGTTGGAATTCATGGGAAGTCAATCAGAAACGAATTCGTTTTGAAATTACTCTTTATAGCTCTAGCAAACGGCATAACATAGACTCACCACCGAAATGGCATTATAAATTCAGGAAAAAAATCCCTCAACCGGAAGTACGACTTTAATGAAGTGTTTTTTTTTTCAGTTGTTCGCGCGAAAAGGACTCCATGATTTTCTTTAAATTTCGTATGCTATTTAGGACTTATCACGTTTATTTGTAACATTTTCTCCAAAAAATTGATTTTTGGAAGGTTCTAAGGGAACAGTAGCGCTAAGCTCTCCTCTAAACGAACACTTCAATGCAATGTATGGTATTACCTATATGGTACAACCACTTCAGTATAACATATCATTTTACCGCACACATACTATTAATACACATTAGAAGCATTGATAGAATTTCAAATTTGAAGAAAATCGATTAATCGGTAGTGTGATTTTGCAGAATAAGTTTCGGAGATTTTTGGAATTTTCTCGTAAACAGTTACAAAGATTTTCTTTAAACTTAAATACTTACTGGATAAAAATAGAAACGTATCACCTTTATCTGAAACATTTTTTAAAAAAAATTGATTTTGGAGAGGTATTGGGGGGGGGTCTATCAGTTAGTTTAAATAAATTAGCACAAGCTTTGTTTATTTTAACATAGAGTGCTCCATATTAGGCTGTTCAAGTATACAACTGAAATCCCCACTTCCGTTTTTATGGCCAACTTAACTATTGCAATTTAAAAGACAATTTTTTTTTATTATTATTATTAAATTGTATTAATTGGAGTAAAAAACAGTTGTGTGAGTGTTTCACACCAAATTTTTTTTTTTAATTTAAGGCGAATCAACAGCACAGCTGGACTCGAACCCGGGCCTCCGCTTGGGAGTCCAGTACACAACCACTTAGCTATTCCCTTCCCTTTTGACATAATTATTTTTTAGTAATAAAAACACTGATTATTTAGCAATACCTCAAAAAATATTGCAAATTAAATCTGTTTATATTAATATATATTTTTAAATATGCGGATAGGTCCGCTATACTGGATAAAATCTAGGATTTTATCCCTTAGTAACATGCTTATTTTTGTTAGGGTTTCGTAGTGCAGGTTTCAGATTTATCTAATCCATCGTCAGAGGAAAAAACTATTAAGTTTGTGTAAAGAGCTGATTTCAAGTTTATGTCTCTATCACGCACTAGACTTGTTGACTGAACAAATATTGTTGATTAACGTATATTGCTGGGAGCAGCACATGAATGTTGATTATATGGTAGTCCAGAAGAAGCACGTAGATCAAACCTCAATACCATTTCTTTCTCAATCTCCCTAACGTATTTCCAAGAATCTCTTAATTTTTTTTTGTTTTAATTCCTAAATAAAAGTGATAAGTTTATATCTCGGCAGTTTACATTCCAAGAAAAATCATTAGCAGTTTTCTATACAAATTCCAAAACCTTCTTATATTTATTATCTTTATTCTATCTCACGTACTTAGATACTCAGGGGGAAGTCAATGCATTTATTTCCGGTGACAATTCAATTTCCGAAGCAATTTGTTTGTTTTTTTTGTTTTTTTTGAAACAGCAAGAGAATGTAATACAATATTTCGTATTGAATAAAAACACTTTTTTTCATATTTAATGAGTTTATAATATTATTTGCTATTATTTAATAGCAATCCGTTGCAAGTTTAATGTATACTTACATGAGAAAGTTTTTGATTGTTCGTCTCAAATAAGAAATTCACTTAAAATAAAATGATTGATATACGAATTTCGAAGTAATTGAATTACTATAAAATTAATATAATCTTTTCTAATTGAAGTTTTAATGGTAATTTATTTTATGAATAATAAACCTTAGAATATTATTACTATAGTAATGCATTTCACTTTATACAGTCTGCCACAAAAAAGTGGGACACCGTTTTTTTTTTTTTTTTCATTAATAAATAACATTTATTGCAATAATCTATTTTTAATACAATTTCACTAGCTAAATAATATCTTGTAGTGTTAACTTTTTACACAAAATCTTGATTTGGATTGATGTAAAAAAAATTATAAATAAAAAGAAACCCCAAAAAAATAAAAATCTTTTTTATAATAGTTTTTATTTTTTTCCCCCCTCCTAGGACTTGGAATATTAAGGACTGATACGGCGTGGCATCAATGCAATCAGGTTTGAATGGCTCTCGAACGGCATTCCTTCTTCTGTTGGATAATGTGCAGCGTTGCGTATAGTTTAGAGACTGATCAAGAGCTGAAAATGCCTCTTGAGCTTCCCAGAATACTATAGGAGTCCCATAAACTGTACTGTATGAGCAAGGACTTCTTGTCCCGGATAAAATGAAGATCACTTCTTCATATACACCTCCGACGTTATCTAGCTATATGTGGTCTATGTGTTAGCATGAAATGTCCCCGAAAAATGGAGCATACGGCTTGACTGCCTCCAGAAGAACTTCTTCAATACACCTAGCAGCGGTTATTGCTCTATTTTCAACAACAATTAACCAATGCGGGCCTCCAAACTTATCCCATTCCACACCATAATTGATTGCCATAGAAAAGGAGCAATTCCGCTAGTAGTAAATTGAAAGAAGCGTCTTCCCTGCCTGACTGGAGAATACAGACCAAATCGCCATCATCTACGAAGAGAATAGCCCTCCAATGCTCTACAATCCAATATAGATGCCGTTTGGCAAAAGCTAACCTGCTCACACGATGATTACTGGTTAGTACTGGCCCTCCCTGATGCTGGGTCTCCTAGACATCAGAACTACTTGCAATCGTCTTCGAACAGTTTCACAGCTCACAGCTCTTACCCTTTTTCTGTTTATAAAAACAAGCAAATAAGTTAATTTAGCGATAAAATTAAAAATAATATGGAAAAAAGAAAGAGAAAAAAAAATTCTATAGCTGTAAGAAACCGATTGTGTAGATCTGAGAACGAAAGAAATCAGTCGTCCTGATCTGTTATGATTTTTCTACAATCACTTCCCTGTCTCCGACCGTATTCTCCAGTTTCCCTAAAGTGCCCGATTGCCCAAAGAACCGCAGAATGTGACAGACCTAACTGTTCTGTCACATATCGTATGCTATGTTCTTTCTCCGCAAAAGCGGAGAGTTCTGATGGCATCCACAAAAGAAATGATCATTTTTCTGGTTATAAAGTTAAGCAAATAAAGTAATTTAACGAAAACTAATGTGGAATTAAAAAAAAAAAACAAATTACTTACGATGTCTGTCCCAGACCAGAAAAACACTAAATGAATTTTTACTGTTTTCAATTTTTATTAACAAGAAAGTTAAGAGTGTTTGTGATTAAAGTATTGTAAATAACATTTATATTAGTTATAAAGATAAATATACCAATGCTAATGCAAAGTACAGAGAGTTATTGTGTTTTTATATAGAAAAATAGATATGTCCCAATTTTTTGTGGCACAGTGATTAAACTTATTCGTAGTTTTTTGTAAAGTCTTTCATCAGTTTTATTAACCTAATCAAACAAGTCTAGCTAATTTAACTTTTTACTTTCTCTTACACTGTTGGAGGAAGATTGATTTTGGTTCAGATTTTTGAAATTCAGTTCACATCGAAAATTCATGATGTTTTGGTGAAAGGCAGTATCACGATCGTGTCAAATTTTCCAAATTGAGTTCATACCAGAAATACATGTTTATGCTCCCTTGAATAAAAATGGTTTTTTGCGAATGGTCTGTATGCGTGGATCCACAAAATAACTCAAAAACGAAAAATCAGTTTAAAGCTCCAAACTTGGTATTCTATTTTAGTCAAACTACCACCGCAACTGACCTGAAGGTTTTCTGGTAAAATCCCTCAATCTTAAGTGCAACTTAATGGAATATTTTTTCTAAGTTTTCGCGATTTTGTTTAAACTTCGTACGCCATCTGGATACATTAATACCTTTCACTTTTATTTGAAACATTTTCCTCGGAAAATTGATATTTGAGATGTTCCGGGAGTACAATAGCGCTAAGCTTTCCTCTAAAGTATCACTTCAATGCAACATATGGTTTTACTACCTACACAATTGTAATACATATTAGAAGCATTGTTAGAATTCCAAATTTGAAGAAAATCGGAAAACCGGAAGTGCGTTTTTGTTTTTTTTTTTAGTTGGTTTGGTAAGGTTTTTGAGTTTTTTTTGGAATTTTCTCGAAAACGGCTATAAAAGTTTCCTTTTAACTGGAATGCTAACTATACAGTATAATCCTATCTCTTTTATTTGTGACATTTTCCCCGAAAGTTTTTGGAGGAGTGGATCTTTGAGATAGGTTTAAATTTAAATATGCCGCTATGGGTTGCCGTTATAGGGCGCCCATATTGTCCTCCCACCTTTTAGGAGTATGGCCAGCCCAACTAAACGTTTAAAAGCATTGCAATGTTTAAGTAATTTATTAATTAAATTGTATTAATAGTAGTAAAAGTAAGTCATGTGAGTTAGATTTTTTTGGAACAAAAATAAAATTGATTTCAGCGTTTCTATGGAAACAGAATTTTAATGTAGCTTCAGATGTAGTCATCATCTTAACATCTCTCAGTTAACATGTAAATAATGTTAAAGGGAAAACTAAAATAGTAAAAATTTCTTGTTTAAAGAAATATTAAAAAAATTATAATTATTGAATTGATGGAAGTATATCTATGTTTCGCCCTATATATATTATAAATTTAATTGAGTTAGATAATTATTGTTTTAGAATAAAATCACCGATGTTAACAAATACCTATCTATACCTTTAACCTCTAAACATATCGCAAATAAAATCTCATTATATTAATATTGTTACGTGCTAGCTGTGGGCTTACTAACACGTCTAGACTAATATACCTAATTAGTTTACAATAAAACTCATTCCAGTTAACGCTACAGTCTATTTCAAAACCAGTAAGTTATCTACACAATTCAACTTAGATTTCCATTATTCAGAATACACATACAAAACAAATAATCTCGCATATCAAAACACCGTTAACATTCAAGTATTTTTTTTAATATTGTCTTCTTTTTTTTTATTATTTTATTATTTAAAGAAACACACATGATTCCCCAAATCAATACCTATCTTTGCCAGTTTGCCACTAAGAGACAGATCGTGATAAATTATCGATATTCAGTTTTCAGCGGAAGTAATTTATAGCAAATTCCTAAATACGAAAAAATATTTCTTTAGCGAATACTTTTGTAGATTTAAGAATTTAAATGTAGATATATGTGCGTGTATGGATGGATGTATCACATACCTCAAAAATTGAAAGACGTGGAAATCATTCCGTTTAAGGTAACACTACCACGGTCTCTGATACAAAGATTTCGATTTTATTTACTTTTTTTGTTTCATGATTTTCTCGAAACTTATTCCACAATTTTTTTTTTTTTAAACTTCAATTACTATCTATACACACAAAACAAATTCCCACGAAATTAGATTTCCATAGAATTCTTGATGGTGAGCTGCAGTGATTTTGTTTTTTCCTTTGAATTGTTTCTGGAAAACGGCTTTTATCAACGTTTTTCTTGAAACTAGTAATGTTAACCGCACAGATATATCACTTTTATTTGAAATATTTTTCCCTAAAAAATTGATTCTAGAGAATTTTTGGGAAATTTCAAATATTATTGAAAATTGATCTAGAAGATTGACTTCTGAATTTATTGTGATAAAGATCAACAATATCCTACCAACATGATATTTATATTTATACAATAAACATTAAATAAAAATGCCACGTTTGGAAAAAGAATTGATTCATTTTATAATTATACGATATTGATTGCAGTAAAAGAAGGGTTTGTGATGGTTTCGTACCATATGTTTTTATAATTGCGCCTTCGTGGGTATAAAAAGAAAATAAAAAAAAAAATCATAAAAAAAAACAAAGTATTTATTTATTTTAAAAACCAAAGATTATTTTAATAAATAATACCGATAGTCTAATTGTGCTAAAAAGTATTGAATATTAAAAGATAAATCTTTAATTAATTTATACACTTATCTTTTTTTTTTCTTTAAAAAAAAATTAACTGTTTTAAAAGTACTAAATATTAATATTAAAATATTAAAGAACTTTTTTGTTTTAAGATATAAAATTTAAATTTTGCAAATAGATGTGTGATAATTTTGTGATTTATTTTACAAGAATCAAATCCATTGATACATAAGTATTTTTTAATAAAATAATTCTCTTTACTATGATATCTATATTTTTGATAATCCTATCTTAAAAAAGTTCAAAGGTTGCCCTATTTCTACAATAATTTGTGTAATCAGAACACGTTCATAAGCTCTTGTAAAAAAAAAAAACCTCTTTTCCCTTAGCAAACAAATTTTGCATTTTAATAATTTAATTGCGTTTAAAGAAAAAAACAAAAATGGCGACGATAAAATCGCCATTATTCATGTAGGAATAACGTGCAAACTGCAATTTTATTTAAAGATAAAATATGTGAGTTGGGGGGGGTACTCACTCATTTTCGATATACGATTGGGATTGCTTACACTCGATCGACTTGAACTTTGGAATCTAATAGGTACCATCATGCAATCCGTCATGAAAGTTTCCGCCAAAATCTATCAACTGAAGGTGTACCTTTAATAAATGTTTTTTCTGTTTAAAGAAAAATATGTCTCCACAGATTTTTTTTTTGTTTACAAATTTCATATATTGCCTACACATACAATAATATATTGATGGTGGTTGAGGATTGAAACAATAGGATTCCCTCTATAATACCAGATTGGTACATTACATGCTTGCGCCCTTCACCACTTGGTGGGAGTAATAGGTACTAATCATACAATCTATATTATATTCATTTTATTGATTGATAAAAGATTCTTAACAAGTTGCATATCTGATGAGATTACTATTTATATTATATATGAATATTTTTTTATAAAAATTATATAGTATAAAATTAACCATAATTTTCCTTAATAAGTTGTTTAATAGTCCTCGATATTCCTAATTCTGAGGATACAAGTTTCTTTGCGAAAGATCTCAAGGATATGGTGAATATAATACAAAGGGTTATTATGGATGGTACGATTGTTTGTATTAAAATAGTAATATTGCATGTTGTTATCCCAATTTAATTCCATAATTCTCCTTCTTCATTCAAACTATGTATTCTTTTAAAGTTGTTGCCTACATTTTCCGCTAGCTAAAATATTACAATATCCAGATATATCCAGATACTTAGTTCCTGAAGTATTCTGAATGATTGTGATTAATTAAATGAAACATGTTGTGTGGTGGGCAATTTGTTTGTTAACTATCATGGTATTTGATCTTATTAAAAAAAAAAAAAATTATATTTTAATTTTGTTAAATTTGCTAAAATAAAGTAAATATCTCCAGCCAGACTGTTGATTGGTAGGTAAAACATCAGTTAATAAAATTGGAGTTTGAATCAGAAAATTATTTTTAATAAAGTCTCCTCTAGATTTATAAAAAAGAAGGCTTTTAGAGTTAAGTTATAAAAATATAGATTTTGTGCAAAAATTAAATTAAGCTTAAATATTCTATTTTACCAAAAGAAAGAATTTACAAAGCTTATTTGTACATTCTATATAATATGGGTTACATCTTTCTTTAACAACCTAGCATTATTTGTACATTTTTAATTTTATTTTTGGGCCCATCATTTTGTGTGTTGTCAGAATGCTTAATAAATAAGAGGAAAAAACAAGAGTTATACTCCCTGTTAATTAGTTTCGAGTGTTAATTGTCTTCCTGTATTTACTTTATTTTTTTAAATTATGGGAAGTAAAAAAAAAAGTATAGATGTCAAGACAAAATTTTATTTTGAGCTTATAAATGAATTCAGTACAATCATCAGCAGATTTTTGCTGCCTAATTCTCTTAGTATTGGGGATCCAACTTCATTAACTTTGAAAAGTTACATTTTATTGTTAATTCGGTGTAAAAATGCTTAGTATTATCAGGACTTTGGAAGAATAGACAATTTTTCCTTAAAACAGGAACATGGATTTTTTTAAAATTGCCATCGGAAACCCAAATTTCAATCCAAAATTTCCACTAGTACTTCCAAAGACCGTTGAAGAGAAGAGACTAACGAAGAAAGATCCCAAGAGTAAATCCGGACTTAATTTTTTTTGCTGATCTAGCAAGTGTACTTGGTAAGATTTCCAACCTAAAGTACAAAGCCGTTGATTCCTCCTAAAACATTTATGGTTCTCCGCGTTATATGGTCACATCAATTTTATAGATATTTTTGTTGGACCTTCTACAGTCTCATACTATGTATCTCTTTGAGAACCAATAGTGACCTAAGGAGCTTCACTTCCATGGTTACTTGACATTGCCCAAAAATGAAATATGCAACTAACTGGTGAAAATTGTTTGCCTTTAGATGGATACTTAGATTTAAAACTGGTATGTCAGTGCGAGGGGCTGGTCTGGCTAAGGTACCGCCTCTTTGGTAAAGAGAAGCTGGTGCCAACAAGCCTCAGCCAGGGCCCTCTCTCGGACCTATTAATGCTTTTAAGGCAAGCAGGACTCGAGAGGGTGCTCTGATGGCAGGTGCTCTGACTGACCACCTGGGAGCCCCCCCCCAATTTTACAGTCCGGTTAAGGACAGGATAGGGGGAGGGTCTCCAACTCGGGGGGTGCCACATAGATCCTTGGGGTGTCGCGGTGGCGTAGGCTGAAGAGCCAATTCCCCCGTTAGAATCTATCTATCTAGATTTAAAACAGATCGTAATTACCTTTCGCATCAGCCTTGGCATTTTTTTAATGAAATAGCATTGATGTGAGATGAATTCGGGAAGAATCTTGGCCCAACACCGGTATAATCTTAAGAAGGTACCATATAAAGCTTGCTTTTAATATTTTGAAGGATTTGACTCCAATTTTTCTAACCTCCTTTCTAACGGCTTCCTTCCGAAACGTCACACATTAAAGTTTCTATAACTTAAGAATCTTTTTTTTTTTATTTTTAGCCCAAACTTCGTTGTATTTTTTAATACTAAGGCAGAACCCTTCATAACCAATAAGTTATATTAATATTCATCTTTTTCTCATAATATTGCCTTCACATTAAAGAATCACTTTGTTTATTCTCTACATGCTTTATGACTATTACTTGTAATTATTAAAACACAAATTTTTTTATGAGTTATTCAAGAGAATAAATATTTAGTGAAAGACAGTTTAATTTGACAGCAGTTTATTTCTAATCCTGCACATAAAATTGTACTTTTCCTGTCATGTAATCACATTTCTAAATATATTGACATTTAGAAAAGAACGGTAAAATATTTGTAAAATGGGCACAAAGATAAACGTAAATTTAAATTGGTTTTTAGCAAAAATTATTGTATTTTTTTCTTTTCAAAAAAATAAAACAAAAACAACTAATGAGAACTCCATTTAATTATAAATTTTTTAATGTAATTTAATTGCATCAAAATAGTTTTTTTTTGAAATATTTAATTTAACAAAAAAAAAAAAAAAATTATTATAGTTTGGTGATTGCGATGACAATGCATGCTTTGTAAGCGTAATCGTAAAAAAAAAAACGCAAACTAAGCATAAATGAGGCCATTGTGTAGCTGTATGCCACCTCACAGTCTGGTTAGGACACCTTGTTGGCCCACCTATGTTTCTTCTTTCTTTCTTGCAAATCTCTTATCAAAAATAAATTAATTTAGGCTAATAATATATTATTATAATTTGAAAATTCTGTTTTTTTAGGATACAAATTTACTGTAGTAGAGACCGTGCAGATAATACTGGAACCTGGTATTTGGTAAGTTTTTTTTTTTCTACTTTTTTTATTTTAATTTTATTTAATATTTTTTTGAAAGATAATTAAAAGAATGATCTTAGGAAGTTAGAACATATAAAGATAAGCCTATAATAGAAAACGATTGATAGATAAAAACTGTACCTACCTAACAAATTAAGGGATTTCTCATGCTGTTAATGTTCTCAAAAAAAAAAAGTTTCTATCATTAAAAATTCAATCTAAGCAGAATTCTTTAACGAGAAATTAATAGTACTTTAAATTAATAATACTCCAGCATGATGTTCATATTAGTTCATTTGAAACCAATTTAACTTAAATTCTATATTTCTGAAAAAAAAAAAATTATACATATATTATATATTATGTACACAAAACTTTGTTCATATCTTTCTATCCGTTTCAGTTCACAAATTAAGTCAAGGTTAAACCCAATTTAAATAAAAACCACTTGTGACAATATTTTCTTTTGCCCTTATTATAGTGAGAATTATGAATTCATTATATGTTTATGTTACTCTAATTCAGTATTAAACATTTCATTTATTTCATAATTTGTGCGTTTTTTTTTTTTTGTTTTTTTGAGAATTTCCATATAACTTTTGAGGATATATTTTGCCGTATTTAATTACTAGACTTGTTTATTAAAAATCAGTATGATTTCTTTTTCATTTTTGTAAGTGAAATAAGATTTCTCCCTTGTTATAGTACTAAAGATGAAGAAGTGGATTCAAATTGTGTAGTAAGAGCACGAGGGCTTCCTTGGCAGTCCAGCGATCAGGATATAGCCAAATTTTTCAGGGGTCTTAACGTTGCAAAGTAAGTATTTGTTTTTGTTTTCTTGATATCAGTATATTAAACAAAATAGAAAGTACTAGAGATTTTGTGGTCATCAGTGTTCTTGGTGATGGTGGTGATGATCTCAAAAATTTACATATGTTTTCCATCACTAAGGATTCAAACCACCAAACAAATATTAAATTGTATCTATGTTACTTATATTTTATATTATATTTTTTTTTTTGTTTAAATTACAGAGGTGGTGTTGCATTGTGTCTTTCGTCGTTGGGTAGACGAAACGGCGAGGCATTGGTCAGGTTCACTTGCCAAGAACACAGGGACATGGCATTAAAAAGGCATAAACATCATATTGGCCAGAGGTACATCGAAGTGTACAGGGCTTGCGGTGATGATTTTGTTTCCGTCGCAGGAGGTAAGATTAATTCTTGGTTCTTATTTGTGGTTTATAATAATGCACATGGACTATTGCTTTTTTTTTTTTTTTTTTAAATATTTATTTATGCTACAATCAGCGTGACAGAGCTATAAGTAACAATTATTACAAAAGAATCTAAATACATAAAGAATGGAGAAGCTACCCAATGGTGACCCTCCAAAATTACACAAAAATACTATTTACCCTCTTCACTTGGGAGATCACGAGGCCATTGTCTTTTAAGACGTCTAGGAGAGTTATTAGGAAATGTTTGGGAAGGACAGTTTGGTTGAACTAAAGCATATGTGTGAGACTGTAGGTTAGTACGGAATTTCCTGTAACGGGTTTGGGCGACTTGAGCATTGAAGAAAGGTATATTAAGGTCAATGTGTATGGTTCGGTTGGTGACATAAAAAGGAGCGTTTACAGTGTTCCGGAGGATTCTGGATTGTAGGGATTGGAGTCTTTGAAGATTTAAGCGTTTGGTTGAATCCCACTGTTCTATTCCATATTCCCAGATAGGCTTTAAAATAGATGTATAAATTAGTCTTTTGTTGTCTAGAGAGAGTTTTAGATCTGTTGTCCAGTAGTCTTTTAAGTTGTCCAAAGCGTCTGTTTAGTTCTATTCTTTTAAGTTATGTATGAGGATTCCAGGTAAGTCTTCGGTCTAAGTAAAGCCCATGATAGCGAGCAACGTTGATATTTGGTAAGGGAATTAAGTTGTAGTAGACTGGGGAAAGAGTAATACGACGAAGAGTGAAGGTAATGTTTTGGGACTTATTTTCTTTAAGTTTGATGACCCATTTTTAGAAATATGTTTTGCGATGAGAGGTGAGTTTGCAGATTTCTATGGGCTATTATGGGACCATTATTGGTAGACAGGATAGCGGTATCAGGATGTGTTGGAATGTCTGCAGTGTAAATTGAGTAAAGGATAGGGACATAGAATTCTGCCCTGCGACACTCCCACCTTCGGTATGCTTGAAAGGAGAGAAGGATGATACGATTTGTACTCGGAAATATCTATCGGATAAGTAGCATTTACCATAACCGTCTTTTTGGAACTCTCTTGTGACTTATGAATCTGGATGTATAATAAGATCCCCAATTATTGGTTGGCAAAAAAAAAGGAGGGTGACCTATATCCAAGTAAAAAAAGTCAAAATGTAATGAAGAGTTTTTTAGTGAGGTTAATAACCTTCGTAAGGTCTATTTTCTAGAGATATTTGTGAATGCACTCCAATTGTCTGCCGACATTCTATAACGCTTAGACATAAAAACGCTTTTGTGGTAATCATCAAAAATACATTATTTTCACATAATAATTTATTCTATATTTATATGGTATTTCAAGTAGGTATTATTGTATATATAATCGTTGATCTCATAATATAAAGTAACTTTTACAGTTATGTTTTTTTTTTGTTAGTATTTATTAATTATTTTTATCACATTTACTACTATCTTATCAATGTATTTTTTTTTTTAATTTAAGGCTTATAACATGTATAGTCATCGGCGCCTAGAGCCTTCTCAGGATAGTGTTCTCTAGTTACAGACAACACTGCCCATCACCGGACAGTGAGCTGTAAAGGCTCTTAGGCACTATTTCTTACCTATTTGTATTCATTGTCTACCTTCTAAAATTAGCTTTATACGCGACGATATTGCTATCTATACCTCCTCCTGGAGACTAGATGCAATAGTCAGTTGATTAAATAAAGCAATAGGGAACATTAGTAACTTTTACAACAGATGGAAAATAAAAATCAACAGTTCTAAAACAAAGCAATTCTTTTTACAAAGCGTAAGCCTGTATTGTATGGGTAAGTTACATTGGAGGAGAGATCTTGGCATGGGCAAATACTGAAGATACCTGGGGGTGTTGCCGTGTTAGAAAGTTGACTTTTATTTCTCATGTAAAAGATCGAGTCAATCGAGACAAGTTTGCAATGCATATACTGTTTCCTCTACTCTGTAGGGAATCCAAATTGTCACCTAGCACTAAGGTCATGCTGTATAAGGTAGTTGTCAGGCTAATGCCACTTTATGCTTCTCCATCATGGAGCTTGACATGCTCAACCAATGTAGCCTCTTTAAAGAACAAGTTCCAGCGGCTGGCCAAAGATTCCCCTCGCTATACACGAAATTCTATCCAGACCTCCATTTGTCCACCAGGGTGGACTTTGTGAAAGACTTAATTAAAACGTTTACCTTAAATTTTTTTCTTAAATGATCAACCAGCGAGAACGCCCTCTGTAGAGGTATTGGAGAGTATGACTTGGGAGGTGTTTGCGGACACAGGAGAGTGAAACACACTCTATTATAAAAATTGTAAGCCTTGAAAGTTTAGGGTTTATATATATATTTATATATCCCTTAATTAATAAGAATAAATTTTAATAAGAATTATTAAATTTTACTTTGTATAAGTTGGCGGTATAGTTAAGTACTGAAACTACATGTACATAAAATTTATTAATGTTTATATTTATGTGTAACAAGATAATACCAAATCTCTATTCTATTAAAATTATAAATCTTAAATCGTTAAATTTACTGATATGAATTTTAGAATTTTCGCCCGAAAATGAATTCCTGATTATAATAAAAAAGTAGTTAACGAATGATGTGTTCCATGTATTCTCAGAGAGTGCTGTCGCGACACGACTTACTTTACAAGCACCTGCATAGAATCGGTGTAGTGGATTCTCTTCTATGCCCTCTCTTTAGCCGCAATGAAGACATGGACAAAAAGAAAATTTAAAAGTGCCCTGCCTTAATAAATAATACGGACAAAACTTCAAACATGGCGGATTGGCTCACCTTAAGTAATAAATACTGGGCAGCTAGAAATAAATTGGCATCCTTGCCAATAGAATTGGTGTAAGAAAAATAATCCATATGTGTGTGATATGTATATCTTAAAAATACAAAATATCTTAAAAACAATAAAATCGCAGGAAGCACTATCTTGATATTCCATTTAGGTACCATCCTGGGTTCCGCCCATGATTCACCAAAATCTGTCAACCGAAAATGCAACTTTACTAAAAGAGTTTTTGAGTTTTTTTCAGGATTTTCTCGAACATCACTCCCACAATTTTTTTTTTTGTTCAACTTGATAGCATTTTACTACATATATATAATTCTGTCAGTTTATAAGTTAATATTTTTCTGGATAGATTGCTTTTAGTTTGGTTTTGGGGATCTGAGCCGTTAGGTTTGTCTCTAAACTGCTAGTTTCTCAAGAGACTGAGAAAAACGCTGTCTGATGGTCTATAATATAATCACATTCAGTTGTTACACCTGAACCACCTATTTATTAGAGCCAAGCAAACATTAAGTAAAAAGTAGAAGGTTTTTTTAGAAAAATTATCAATTTCAACTATATAATAGCAATTAGAGAAATATGTGTGAGTCTTTCTCAACAAAAACTAAATTTAATACAGTATTCTTGTCAAGTAATGTCAATAAGATCTAGAAAAACCATTAAAATGTACCTAAGAGGAATCTCCACATTTTGTTGATTATAACTTGGCAGGAAACTGTTCTACGCGTTAAAAGAACTAAAGCTGAATTATAAAAGACGTAATTAGAATGCAAGTTTAGGTAGATAAATCTTAAATATTTTTTTCACAATATATTGCAAAAATATAAATATTATTATTATTATTATTACATATTTGTAGAAGAAATATATCGTTATGATGATATAGTAGATGTTGTTTTCATTATAAAACTTAATACCTGAATGATAAAAATGAAAAATATGATAAAGGAAAAATTCTGTTAAATCATCCCATATCAGTGCTGTTATTGTAGCCAAATAAACAGAGAAAAATGCTAAAACAATTCAAAAATAAGTTGCTATCTTAAGTGGATATCTGCTAGATTCAAGTAGTTACGAGGTTCAAAATTAATTTTATAAAAGTATCAAAGAGATTATGAAGTGTATAGACACTACATATCTATATTTACATAAATAAAGATTAAAAAAAAAAAAAAGTAAAAATAAACAAGCCATGAGCATATAAATTTAAAATTAAAGGCTGTTAAAAATTAAAAATGAACTGGATTTATTTAAAAATGAGAACTTCTCTTAATTTTAAAGTGAATTCTAAATATTTACAAAATAAATAAAAATGTTGTTCATCATAAAAAGAAACAATTCTTGTTATTTTAAATTGGCAGTCTAATATTTATTTATTTCAAATGTTTTGGGATTTCATTGAACACTATACAATTACTTAAAAACTGATTGCATTTTCTATCCCTTTTTCAAATAATTTACAAATATTCTATCCGGTGATTTTAGCAGTTGCATTTCAAGTTGCAAATGAATGTAGATTTGAAAAAACTTCACAGTCAATGTAATTTGAGGGAATAAAGCTGAATATTTATGGAGAAATCTTAAATAATATATGATTGGCAAGCTTTATCTTTGGGCATTATTGAATTTAATGAAATATTTACTTAACTGGGAATTATTTGAATAAAATGAATATTTTATGCATTCAAGAAAACCATCCCTGTATTATTGTGTATAATCCAAAAAATGTATTTCATTATAAGCTAATGACCCTTAGGGGTAGATGCTGTAAACGAATAAATAAATTAATACGTGAGATTAAATCAATACAATCTTTTTAAATAAAAAACTTAAGTGAGCAGTAGTATTTTATTTGTTAGAGTGAATTTTTTTGCGTGCATTAAATAAATTCTTTATTTGAAATAAAAAAATAATGCAGTTGGCTTAATGATTTACTAATAAAATAATTGATTAAAGAAATAATTTTAATAATGCTTTTTGAATAAAATTTCTTAATGGTGAATTCTAATGATATTTCCAATTGATGGCATGAGTAACACAAATAAAAACGCGCGAATAATATATAGGTTAGATTTTGATGAGAAATATTTTCATTTCGCATGGATGATAGTGTAATGCACAGTCATTCTTTATTTAGAGGTTCAAATAACATATTCATTGTGAATAATAACTTCTTAATTGATGATATATTTAAAATATTGGACGTATACTTTTTTATCAGGTGAACAAACCAATTTATAAGTTGATTATATGTTTATTAAGGTTGCATAGATTATAATGTTCATTTAATTGTCAAATCATCTAAGTACCTCGGTACCCATATAGAATAATCAATAGTATGCTTCTAGCAATGGAATTAAAAAGCTGAATATTTGACTACTTTATACAACCTTTACACAAAAGTTAAATATGGAGCTTACGTAGAATTCGCCTTGCTTTTAACGGTTTCTTTTGCTTCTCTGAATAGTAGCGATTTGAAAAATATTAATATTAGGATAATTAAATCTATTAACCGTTTATAACTTTATGTTTCTATTACAAATTATTATCAAAGCTTTTATTTTTGAGAGTTCCAAACTCGAGTTCAAAAATTTGGTTCAGAATTTTGTTTATTTCAGAATAAATGTAGTATTTTGAATTATTAAATACTTTACATCAATACAGCGACCTCCATAATTATATCTGCATACCTAATAAAAGTATATCTTGTGCAATGACAATACCTTCATCGTAGAAGTATTCCCGAGGTGCAAGTATTGCTAATTGAAAACTTTTTAATATAAATATTAACGTATTTGTTGGAGAGCACTTCGATAACTGCCATTATATTGGGCCAAAATATTGATATTGATAAGGAAATGAATAGTAAATTACAGTGTATAAATATTTATTATTATAAACAATAGTGATGTATGGCCGTTGTTAATAAAACAAGCAAAATGTTGGTTTTATAAATATTTATGGTTTTTCAAATTGTGCATATAACTTGTGGAAATTACACATAAATTATGTACCCCTTTTCTATGGAATCATTACATTACATCCAAGCCTTATCAGATTTATAAATATCTGTTAAGTTATTAATTATTTCCAAGACTTATGGCGCATATGACACTTATTTTCAAGTGTATGACGTAAATCAATTAAGGTTTCGCAAGGAAATATTTGAGTTCAAAGACGATTGTGTCTGTGGTATAGGTATTATTACATTTTATTTTACTGTTATAACTGCTACAAAATTGGGTATTCGCTTTTCATTTTATAAGATTAATTGACTAAAGATAATGAAAGACTGAATGGGAATATTTGATGAATTAGATTGGTAATTTGTTCGAATTAGTGTTGGTATGATTTACATTGACTCGGATGATGTTTGCAGATGTGCAGAGACATTTGCTATTTACTGTAGTTGTGGTTAAGCCGAATGACCAGTTTCAGACAAGTGTAGCTCGTACTACCCTATTCTCTAAAGAGGAAAAGTTGTGTAAGCATCTAAAAACTTTGCTAACAAAAATGTTAAGAATTGTTGGCTATTATAATATCTTGACTTTTTGGTTTCTTACTTCACTTCCAAGGTTTAACAGATAACCAAATCTGAAGTGAAAACAGAACCAAACATCAGTTCTAAAGGAAATTGATATCTTGCAAAGCAGGTTTACAGCATTCTTTGGGCAAACTTACTGATGATTAAGGGAAGATGGATTTAAGAAGAAGACTTATGGGCCCACTAACTAAAGTAGATTGAACTAGTAAGAAGTTGCCAAAGAGAAATTCGAAACTTATGACTATAAATAACTGCCGAAGGTAGTCAGAGGAGGAATGTGGTCAGGAATGAATGAGGAATTCATGATAGTCAAAAGATGCTTCTGTCCATGTTTCTAGGAATTTGTACGAAAAAGGCTGATCTTGTAGTTCTGGAATATTGACATCTTTTAAATTAGTCCAAAAAAAAGTGTCACATTTATTATAGCATTGTCTTTTGCGGATACTTAAATCCGCGTTATCTATTATTATAACGATGTCTGATACACGTAAAGTAAATTTCTGATACAGATAATCCAGAAAATCGCTGATATTAGAGCCCCGAAAGGGATCGGACCCAAACTCTCGCACCAAAGGGAGAGCGTTAGCACTGAGCTCTAAACAGAGGCTCTCCAAAAGCACTAACTCGCTTCTGAAAATTTATACTTTATGAAGTTTATATTCATTAATCACTATTGAACATTTACTTCTTGGTTTATAAATAAGTATATTTACAATTATGATCTTTTTTCACTCTTTAATAAATATTAATATATTTTTAGGTTCTAGTAATGAAGCCCAAGCGTTTCTGACGAGGGGCGCTCAAGTAATTATTCGAATGAGAGGACTTCCTTACGATTGCACGGCGAAACAGGTGGTAAGTTGCATATGTAGAGTACATAGTATGGATTCAATGCTTAACTGAAGTTGTGAAAGTTTCTGCTGGACGATTTGAGATATAAAAGTAACTGGTACCAATCAGACTCTTCTGATTTGTTGCAAAATAATTAAAGCTTCATCCTCCCCCTCTTACTTACCAAGGAAATTAAGTAGAAGCAACGTACTGGCGGATTTCTGACTATTGCGATGGCCAGACTACATCACGATGGGAACCGCGGTAAACTGACAGACAATAAGACCTCAAAAAAAAATCAATAACTGGCAAGCTTTGATCCTTCAGAGTCTATTGCATCCAGGTTTCATGTAGTGTAGGTAAAGTCTGAATACCAGGTCCCATATGAAATTTTAGCAATGTACAAATAAGCAGCAATTTAAATTTGCCTCTTATAGCTTAGCTTCATATAGAAAATGCAATTTCACTCAAAATTTTGGTAGGACAGATAGATATTTTGTTTTTAAGGATATAATAAACTTAGTTTCTGATATTTAGTGGAAGCTAGCTTTATTGTTGTTTTATTAAAAGGGGAAGGTTGCATAAATTTTTCATTCTAATGTTTTTTCCTTTTATATTTACATAATAAATTCATACAAACAATAGCTATTGCGAGTAATAAAATAAAAAAATAAGTATTTTTGAATGGTGTTTCTTTATAAATTCAGCGGTAATTATGGGATACACACTGCCAAGGCCGTTAATCATTGCAGAGTTTCATTTTTGGCTTAATTCTATCGACTGAAATGTGAAGTTAATAGTATTAAATTTAGAAGACCCTGGTGCTAATGACTCGTTCGGTCGATAAATTCGGTTATATATAATTTTATAGTTAATATTTCATTTGGAAAATGGCAATTAGGTATAGATATTTATTAATTAATGTATTTAGTAGGTATTTCGTTGGATTACTATAACTCAAATTCTATTTTTTTTTTCTTTTTGAATAAAGTTAATGAAATTAAAAAAAAAAAAATTAAATTAAACTACTAAATTTATATGAATTGATTTACGCTGCGTTTACTGACGGATAGCAAGTTGGATTTGGAAGGTAACAGACATTAAGTTAATTATATTTTTGGTAATTTATTAAAATTATAATTTTATTCTTCTCATATATAAAAATTCATGTATATGATAAATAACGTGATTTTTTTTTTTTACATTTAAGAAAGAATTTTCTTAAAACACGTGAATTAGCTTTTGAATTATTACATTATCATTCTACTAGTTTTAATAATTCTTTATGATGTTTCTCTTTAGAACTATTAAGAGAATTCGAAGAGCGTAAAAAGTTTTTTATTGTTCACTATTGTTAATGTTAAAAAAAAAAATGTTCTATGTGAGCTAGATATTAGTTCGTGAATTTAATTATTAAAATAACATAAATAATAATGCATAAAATTTAAGTCCTATAAACATTCTATACCAAAGTGTGGGTTACATTAACTTTTATTCATTTTTTTTTTTTTTATTACAGATAGAATTTTTTGAGGGCGGCGAAAGCCCTTGTAACGTGATGGATGGTGAAGAAGGTGTATTATTCGTACGAAAACCAGATGGTAGAAGTACGGGTGACGCTTTTGTCTTGTTTAAAGAGGAGGCAGATGCAGCCAAAGCGCTATCTAGGCACAGGGAGAGCATTGGTACTCGGTACATAGAACTATTTCGGAGCACTACTGCCGAAGTACAACAGGTACAGCTATCCCATTATGTGAAATTAAATTAAAAATGATACGGAATAATGGTGTGGATTTTCTCTAATGTATTACTCTTCAACTTCCAAATTGAAGAATTGTAAAATGTTCTTCAAATATGGAATTTTTATTTCAAATTGAACTTCATACTTTACAGCTAGCTCATTGAAATGGCACTTGAAAAGGAAGCCTAATATTGCTTCCTGTCCCTCAAGATCATTCTAAGATCAGTCTAATCTGGAAAATGTCACAGATAAAAGATATATGTGTTTAGTTAGTACAGATGAAAATCTTGAATTATTTTTGAGAAAAATTGAAAAACTCATTCTGTGACGTGGCACTTTCGGCTGACAAAATTTATTCAAACATGTTTTATTAAAATACTTTTAATTCTCTTTTATATTATATAAGAAGATAGAATCGTTTGGTATTTCAAAAATGTTCTTTGGAGAGAACCTCCCAAAAATTCATTTTCTCAGAAAATGTTAGCAAACAAAAGTATTAGTCCTATGATGTATGTGTAGATAGAATATGTAGTTTGAAAAAATTTATTGGAGCCGTTTTCGCGAAAAAACTGAAAAACTTTCCACCTTTTCCTTCTGACCTATTTTGAAACCGAAACCTTCGTGATGGATCGTCTATCTGGATGTAGATGATGCCTAATCAGAAAATCTACTTTGGGACTTCCTGCAATTTGTTTTTATACCCAGGGACAACAAAACATGTGTGTGTGTGTGTTTTTCCCCGGTGAAACACAATATCGAAAACCTCTCACAAATTAAATCTCCTTTTAAAATAAAGCAAAAGAATGCAAAAACATAAGAGATATGTTTACATGTGCACTTTAGCTTTCTTGGAGAACATGCTTAAAGAAGGTTATCAAATAGTTTGAATAATCAAACTTTTAGCATTTTTATATCTTCGCTCGTCAAGAAAAATATGTCGTTGCTCAGTTTTTTGTTGTTTTTTTGTGAAGGGGGCCAATGCACTGCGGCCTTTCGATCTATTGTGCTATGCCCCCTCGGTGCCGCAGGTTATTGCCCACAGCACCCGAACAGATGTCCTTTGAACATCTGTTCTGCAAAACCTCCATCAGGTTGAGATCCTTGAGGAATCCCAATACCCTGACAGGCTCTAGAGAGGGTATATCCCCCTCCTCCACCTGGTAGCTACCCAGTTTCTTGAATCTTCTCTGTAAGGCAGCCTCGCAGTCTGTTAGAAGATGTAATGGAGTTTCCTCCAACTCCCCACAGAATCTGCATCCTCTAAGTCGGCAATGCCCCGTGAGGAAACCCGTAAGAACGCGGAGCTTGTTCTTACTCAAGCCGATGCAGGCCTCCGTTGGTTATAATTTCCCAGGCAGATCTTGGCTTGCCGCAAACCGGGGAGGGAGTTCCAGAGTTGAGATCTCCTCGCCTCCTCCTCCTTCCTAAGTTCCGCAACACAAACTGGTCGCTAACCCCACAAAAAGGTTCCGGCCCTAAAAGCGGGGTCGTAGCACCTATCTTGGCCAGGGCGTCGGCCATCTCATTCCCTTCCATGCCAACATGCCATGCACCCACCAAAGGGTAACTTTATTCCTCCTGCCTAGGTTATTGAGTTCACCTAGGCATTCCCAGACCATTTTAGAGCTGATAACTGATGCACTCAATGCTCTCATTAGAGCAGCCATTGCTGCTTGACTATCGGAAAGGATTACAATCGCCTGATTCCTATATCCCCTATCGAGGTTAAATTGAACACTTCTTCCAATAGCGTATATCTCCGCCAAGAAGATGCTGGGAAACTTATCCATGGGTTCCGAGTGGCTCAGTTTGAAATATGTTGTTAATTTTTTTTGTTTTTTTTGTGACATGCAGCGCCACTTTTAATAGCCCTTATGAACTGTGTGACGAAGTTATCTTTTATCGTCGTAAGTTTGTGTGGTCAGCTTCATTTATCTATACAATTTACGAAACGGCACTATTTGTAGCAAAAGCTAACGTTTCTATAGCTGGTCAGAAGATTTTGTGACAAGAATTCTGATTTTTTCTTAAGCTGTTTATTGTATTTATTAAGAAATCTTGAGAGAAACTGACATTATATACAATTTTTTACCATATTAACTTTCTAAATGAAAAGAAAATTTATGTTTTTTTTTTCTAGGTGCTTAACAGAACATTAGAAACTTTTGAGGCACCACCTCCTATGTTACCCGCACTTCCGCAAGTACCGCTGCTGCCGCAGCATATTATTACATCTGGCACAAGGTAGGATTATTGGTTATTTCTGATGGAAGTTGTTCTACTTTCATCAGATAATTATTACAATTATTCAGATTTCTCTTCTTTTTTTTTGTCGAAATTCAGAAAATTCATAAGAATTTTAAAAATTCGTTAAACCGCAAAAATCCATTAGAATTCTTCAAAAATTTGTGCATAACTGTTTGTACATCATTTGTTACTTACAATTCATTTCTTACTTGATTTTATATTTGTTCAAACAGGAAAGACTGTATAAGATTACGTGGATTGCCTTATGAAGCCCAAGTCGAACATATATTAGAATTTCTTGGAGAACATGCCAAAAGCATAGTTTTTCAAGGAGTGCATATGGTTTATAATAGTCAGGTTTGTATATTATGAATAGATGTTTTTTATTAAAGATATAATTAGATTTCAATTTGTCTTAAATTATTCTAATTTTGGAATTCTATCCGTCGTACCACAAATGTGCAAACATATGAAGGTGCGTGACAGAAACATAAAGTTGAAGTTAACTCTCTACATGAACTTGATAGTCTTATTCTGACGATGAATGAGAATCCGAAATCGATCAGTAACAACAAAAATAAGCATTGCACAATGGATAAATCCCATATGTTATACAGAATTGCGGATCCATCTATTTATTACAATTTTTTTTCTGTTATTTATAGGGACAACCTTCTGGCGAGGCTTTTATCCAGTTAGATTCGGAAGCTTCTGCCTTTTCCGCAGCGCAATTACGACACCATAGGTAAGCTTTTTTTTTCGTATTTTTATATCAAAACAATGTAAACGTTTGAAAGGGATGGCTGGATCTGCAATCACCAGAATAGGGATTTTCGTAATTTTGAAGTCGGTTTCGGGATTTCGCGCTCATCAAGATGTCTTGATTAACAGAGAATATTCGATTAAAATTAGAATCAATAACACTGTCTCTGGGGGTTAAAGCGTTTGTATGACCGATCTGTTGTTGGAATAGATGCTTAAACAATTAACTTTTTTAAGATAAAACTATGTTGGCAAGGGCAAAAGAAACAATTTTTTAACTTAAAAAAAAAATTATTTTTTGATCGACCACTATTATTTGCTATTAATAGTTAACTTTTCACTTAAAAAATTATGTGCATTACGCTGTTGACGATCTCACTCTGCTTATGAAGATATGCTGATGGTGGGCAAACATCCAAAACAGGTCAATAACGACAAACAAAGACGCTTTTTCCGAAAAAATTTCTAGGGAATTCGAGTAAATTGTGAATCACTTACTTCTTTTACTAAGTTTTTGGTATAACTTTTAAATTAAGAATTTGGTAACATAATGGTTTGGAGACGCGGCCCTTGCTTAAATGTTAGAGCGCTATTGCCTTCGAACCAGGCAAGTTCTGAACTAAACTCATCATTAATATAAAATCCGAACTAGCATTAGTATCTATTACATCTAAGTAATATTTGGTATTTACTATACAAATTATACTGTAACGAGTTTGGTATACTGTGACGGTAACTTTGAAAAGTGGATTTCACCATTTCAACTGCTTCTATGATATTTGTCCGCTAGACCAACTTCCTCTGAAGAAATAGGCATTTAATGTAATTACCTTTCTTATTAAACATTTAAATTGACTTAAATATTAAAAAAAATTTTTTTTATAGGTACATGTCTTTCGGAAAGAAACAACGCTATATAGAAGTGTTCCAATGTTCTGGTGAAGATATGAACTTGGTGTTGTCTGGTGGTTTAAGTGGAGCAGCGCCCCCTCCACCTCCTCCGCCGGCCGCTCCACAAGCACAGTTGTCACCTAATAAGACGGCCTTACTTTCACCAGGTATTTTAGAGGTTTTCACACATCATCACCAACAACAACAGCAACAGGCCGCTGCAGCTGCTGCCGCGTTAGTCCATCTAAGGGCAGCTGCCCAAATGAGAGCAATTTTTGAACCGGTAGTAGTTTTACCGGAACCGGTTGTAGCTCCAGGACTAAAAAGAACATGGTCCGAGGCATTCTTGCATCCACAGCATCCACCTCCTGCCCAACAACCTCCTCCACCGCATACATCCTATCTGAATTTTTTAGTACCACCTCCACCGCCTCCAACAGCTACTATAGCAAGGCCACAATATGCTCATCAACAGCCACAACAACCACCGCATAAAAGACAAGCCTTACCTCCTGCAGCTCAGCCGGAATCCCCTCAAGTATCTGCTGCCCAGTTCCATTTCCATCATCCTCCACCGCCTCCAATCGCTACTGCGCCTCCGGGTTCTGCACTTAGTGCAATGGCTGCTGCTGCTCATCCACAAACTATGATTCCTATAGTTCATCCATTCTTTTTCCAGCATCCTGGCCTCCATCTACAATAATGGGCCTTTTTCCATTCCTTTTAAATGAAATTAAATATACATTACAAAAGGAAATCCATGTGGAGAGCAAATAACGCCTCTAAAGTGATTATGTTAAATCAAAACGTGTAAAAATCATTCCACATTATTTTACTATAAATTTCAAAATTTTTGCATTTAATTTTTTTTTCTCATTTCGTCCACATGACATTCCAATCAATTTTATGCTGCTCATTAAGTAGAATTTACTATGATCTTTGACAACTCCCGGTCATCACGTTTAAATAAAAACGTACATCTTAGAAAGGTTATTCCTGAAATGCATTCCAGAATTTTCCAGAAGAATAGGGTTAAGGAAAGATATTGCCTTCCTACGGTCATTAAATGCTTTATGTCACATTTAATATAGATTGACTGTATTGTTAGCATTTAGCTGACAGATTTTTCTTGTAATCTTTGTTTTATTTTATTTTTTTGAAACTCAATTTATTATAATGTACTTAACTCTTCGTAACAATTAAGTTGTACTTAAGCTTTCTTTTATTTGCATATTTTTTGTTGCTAATTATTAAGATAATTATTATTTACTTTAAAATATTTTAGTAAGCACTCAGTACTTTTTTCTTCATTTTTTTTTTTCTTTGAAAGGGAACCAGAATAATTTTTATGTACAGAGATTAGACGGCCGTTACTTTGAGCGCTGGCTGAAAAGGGTGAACTTAACTTCTATGATTAGTTATTATAAGAATGATGAGTGCATAAATCTTCTTTTTAAAATCATTTATTTGTCACAAATTAAAATTTGGAATTTTATTTTAGTTATTTTCAAAGGTAATTAAGATTTTAAATAAGGTGAGACTAAAATAAGTTGTCCACATTATTTTTAGAATGTCAGTACTTAAACCTTTCCATCATTCTTGGCATCACGCTCAAAGTAATTGAACTTTAAAATGTATAATAAATTAAGATGCCACTTTCACTAAAAAGTGCCTTATCATTATTTTTAATTTACAATGTTAAATTAGGTTTAATGGTGGAGTGCAATATAACAATTAATTTAATTTTAATTAATTTAAGCGCGTATTTACATTCCATTACTAAATATAGTTTTTTCCCTTTTTAGCTAGGGAAGTAAAGGTTGTATTAAGTATTTGATCCGTTTATAAAGGGGCTGTTGCCTTTATCTGTTTTTCTTTTCTTTTTTTTTTACCGATAGCTGAGATTAGATAGGCTAAATTGCTTAAGAAATATGTAATCTTCTATATATAGTTTGAATATCCTGATTGTGTCTATGAACTTCAACATAACAATATTTTTTTTTTTTTAAAGCATTTAGTAGGTCAAATAAATTAAAAATTTTAAGTTGAATAAAAAAAAAAAAAATTTTTTCTGACGATGAATAAATAATCTTTATTTCAATGGCTGGGACAAAGCATGATGCCCCACCAAAATAAATTCCTAGAAAGTAGATCTATGTTAAATCCAATTTTCGCACAATTTATTACTTTATTATGTTAAGAAAAATGTTAAGTTTTAATTATTATTATTTTAAAAAGAAAAGAGGTTAATTAAAAACTTGCATTTTATTTAAAATGGTGGCTTTATTTTTTTCTTTCTTTTGAAATAGAATAAAAAAAAAAAATATTTGTTTTGAAGAAAAGGTTTTCTCTTTTGAGTACAATAACAATAAAGATTCAAAAAAGAGAGAGTCTTTTTTTCATTAATAATGCCTAATATGGTTAACATTGGGGAAATGGTGTCTCTCTTTTATATTATTTATTTATTATTGTAATATTTTCATTGGTTCATGGTACATTTTATTTTGTCTTTATTTTTATTTTTGGATTACTGGGATGGTTTTTGGTGATTGTGTACTCTCGATCTAAAAAAAAAAAAAAAAAAGTGGTGAAATCGGGGGCCTGGGTTGATGCCTAAGATATTTATATATACATTTTTTAATTTCTAGAACAGCAATTTGCCAGGTGTTGGGATTGTACGGTTGGCAAAAATCAATATGCTTTATTTAATTAATTTATTAGAATAAAAAATATAAATTTATGTACAGTCGCTGGCAGATTAGGTAGGAAGGTTTGTTAATTTTCAATTGAATTTTTAAGCAAAATAATATTCTTTTGTTTGTCGTTGGTTGGTCATATGAAGTAAAAAAATATTTAAGGAGTGGGGTTCATTTCGTTAGTGGGTCAGAGAAAGACTTTTCTTAAAGAAAAAAAAAAAATCTTTATTATTGCTCTACACTTCGGGTACCATTGGTGTCCTTCATCAAGAGCTGTTTAGGATAGTAGAGAGATGTGTAGTAACAAACTAACTAACAAAAAAAAAAAGAAGCAAATTCTGTATATAAACTCTAATTTATTTTACCCAAAAGCAACGCTTGCTACCACAGGAGAATCCAAGCAATTTCTATATAAAAGATTTAGACAACATGAACTAGACTTTATTAACAAAAAAATTTGACAACATTTCACTCTCTTCAGATATGCTATCATTCTTAATCATTCCATAGATTTTAACAACCTATTTTACCCCATTTTTCCAAACATTTCCAAATCATCGATTTCCTCCTTCCGAACTCGCAACAGTCGTAGAGTAATAATAAAGAATCCTTAATTTTTTTCTAACGGCTTTCTTTAGCCATTACCGTATAGAACTTTCTTATAATTTAAGACTAGACTATTCTTATTGGTTGACCGATCTTGTGGACATAATGGTCAAGAAAATTAACAGCAAAGTAAATAATGCAGAAATATGTCGAACCTCATTTTATTTATTTATACTGGTACCAAGTTTCGGTTCTTACTGAACTATCTTCACAGCCAACAGATGTTTACTACAATTAACAAAATAAAACCCATAAAATAATATAAAAGTAAAAAATAGAACTACAAACAAATAATTAATAGTAGATGTCTATCTGAATTACAACACATAAGGTAAACTGAGTTAAAAAATAGGTATATAAAGTTGTTGAAATATCTGTATAGGAAAATCAATATTTTCTTTTGTTTTAACATCTACTTTATTAATAATAATTAAAATAAACTTTATTTATAATCATTATAACACATTTATTTTAGTAATATTACTGAATTAGATATTACTGAAAATTGAATCTATTGATTTTTCTATTTTTTTTTTTAATCAGTTCACTTGTGCATTTAATTCAGATATATATATACAATATTAACTAATTGTTTGTAATTCTATTTTTATAATTGTATTATTTTGTAAGTTTTTAATGTAGTAAAAAATCTGTTGGCTTTGAAGATGGTTCAGTAAGAACCGAAACTTGGTACCAATAAACTATGGATGAACATATCCTTCATTTCTTTATTTTTCTGCTGACTAAGGCCTGATGATTTGGAAACTAATTTAAAAGATATTTTCATTCACGCCAACATTTCGGAAATATTTGTTTCCATTCTTAAGTTATAAACAAATTAACACAATAGAAAAAGTTCATAATGAAAAATTTATGTAATATATTGTTGAATTAGTTGATTTGAAATTGTGACATTTAAAGTAAAATATTGTAACTGATTTAAATTGCCCTGAAATTTACTAATCCGTAAAATTGATGCTGTAGCGGCTTTATTTTATTGGCGTGTAGAGTAAAATAAATAACTTCATATAGTTTTAATGTTTAAATAAACATTTTTTTTTTTCAACAATATAATGTTATACATTTCTGACTGTATGTACATAATATGCTTCTCTTTCTTGATTCTGATCGGCTTTAGAATTTCGTTAAACCAAACTCTGAAGATGGCCGAATATCAGAAATAAAAAAAAAAGACTCATGCTATAATGATCACAATCAGGCAAGTATATGAATTTGCAATATTATTTTATATATATACCTTCCATCGTCCACTTCGAAGGCGGAAATAAATATTTCTGAAACGTCGGATGTTGCAGGTTTTTTACTTCTACTGACCATCCTTCAAAAAACAGAATTATATGTTGCTTATGCGATATAACTGATCGCTGAAACGGATAACATGTCATTATTATTATTACTATTTATTAAAGAAATATTTAGTAACAATATTTTAGAGAGCCCTGCTAAAGTAGTCGTACATAATTACAAAAGGTTTTATCAAATATAGAGATCTTGATATATTTTATTTTAGCTGTGATAGATTTCGTATTTAAAAAAAAAAAAAAAAATCCAAACAAATACTTATTTAATAGATTAGATTCTAAAGGGGGAATTGGCTCTTCAGCCTACGCCACCGCGACACCCCAAGGATCTATTGTGGCACCCCCCTAGTTGGAGACCCTCCCCCTATCCTGTCCTTAACCGGACTGTGGAATTGGGGGGGGCTCCCAGGTGGTCAATCAGAGCACCTGCCATCAGAGCACCCTCTCGAGTCCTGCTTGCCTTAAAAGACTTAATAGGTCCGAGAGAGGGCCCTGGCTGAGGCTTGTTGGCACCAGCTTCTCTTTACCAAAGAGGCAGTACCTTAGCCAGACCAGCCCCTCGCACTGACATACCACGTGCAGTGCCGTCTCCTCTTCCTCCTGACAAAACCTACATAGGCTATCCGTTGCCAGGCCCATGCGATGCATGTGCTTATTTAATCTACAATGGCCAGTGAGAACGCCAACTGCTATCCTTATGGCCGCCCGGCCTAATTGGAGTAATTCCGCAGTTAGCTTGGGCGAGTGGCTATGGATAAACTTTTTCGCCTGCCTCTGGCCTGAAGTTTTGACCCACCATTCCCTTGATCGGTCCTGCATCCATGTCTTAATGGATGCACTCCTGAGGCATCTTGAGACGCCACAGAACGGCTCCGGCCCGATAAGTGCTCTCATTGAACCCTCCCGGGCCAGGCGGTCCGCCGCCTCATTGCCTCTGTAACCCGAGTGCCCAGGTACCCAAACCAGTAAGACCTTATTATGGCTACTAATTTTCCTGAGTGCACCTAGGCAGTCCCACACCACCCTTCAGCTGATCTCCCACGAGTCAATTGCCTGGCTATCCGAATAAATGACGACTCTGGAGTTATACACTTCCCGTCTTTACTTATTTAATAAAATCAATAGTTCACCAATTTAAGTAAAAAAATTGTTAATCAGTTAACTTTGATTTCTGAACTATAATATCATTATACTAATAACATTAATTAGAGACATGTAAAGCATGTAATGCCGCTCATATTTGAAATAAATTGTTTGATGAAGTTAATTAACTACGAAACTCTGGGGGAAATTAGTGATTCATTCGAAATATTTTTACTGCGATAAAAAAAATTTCGGTTTGGGTAATAATACAATACATCTACCCGATCTTCCATTCACTAATCCCATGGCTTCTGGCCCCCGTGAATATTGACCGCCTGTTTTGCTGTCCGATCTTGCCACCCTTTAGTGGTGGTTTTTCTGGGGAGTTCTTGATTCCATTCCATGTTATCTGAATGTCAGTCTCTACCGACTCTGCCGCTGTCATACTTTTTCTCCTCAGTAAATTTTCTCTGAAGGTCAACCGGATCCATTCACGGGATAAGGCCTTATAATAGGGATAGCCTATATAATTTCCAAGCTTTCCTCCCAAGCCAAACTCCATAATTCATCATTTCAGAATTCCCTTCATCCTTATTGACACCAGGATTATCTTTACGAGTAAGTGCTTGGAGAACTTACCAAAGGTGGAAATGATCTAGAATACCAATGCGTTTGTTAAACTAGGCGAACCGTAACACTTACTCCCTCCAAAACTCTTATTGTAGTGCAATCATGCTTTTTAGAGGCGGAAAAATGACATCTTTGGTAAATTGACTCTGGTTTTTTATTTCTTGAAGTTCTTGAGTGGTACCACTTTGCCGATGCTCCCCAAAATTATATAATTTGCTTTAATCTTAACTCCTATTCAGAGACTGTTCCTTCTCTGAAAACGAAGGGAGAAAAGCCTTGTTCCTGGTCTAGTATGTCTAAGAAATTGTTTCTTGTTTTAATAATATTCGTAACAAAAGAAATGTTTAAATATTCATACTTGTTTGTAAGTCTAGGGGGAAGAAGGAACGTCCAATCCTTGAGAAACTTTCAATTATATAGCGATTATTACCTTATATTCTCCGTAAAATTATTAATACTTTGAACTTTTTCTATATGCTGCGAAATACGTCCTAAGGATTTTCCGAAAAATAAAATAGATTTCTATAGACTTACGGCAGATAAATTTGAAAATAAAGGACCTAAACAAAAATTTCCTTATATGCTAATCTAATTTAAGCTATTTCGTTTCTCGCCCATTCTCTTGAGTTAGGACCTGATGAAACAGCAGTGGCTCTCATTCAATTTACTGTTTTTGCACAGTGGCATTCAATTTCCCTTATAATATCAAAGCGGTACAATTAATCGTTGCAGTAATCATGAAGAGTGGTTATCCCAAAGTTGGTCGCATTACTAGTCGGGGCATTTATTCGGTAAAGGTTGCTTCAGAAATAATGCTAATTTCCATCAAACTTAGGAAAGATGAGTTCGCTTTCGAGTGATGTAAGTATTTCTTAAAAGAATTTCCTGCAGTTAATCGATCTACGTTACATTTAACTCTCAAAGCTTGACAAGTTTATTGTTTGTTTGCATTGAAAATGAATTACATTTGATTCTTTTAGTATATTAACTCGAGTATGCTTACTCGGGCCCATTAAACTTATGAAAGTATCATTTGTATTTGTACTTATAATTTGGAGATTATGTTATATAACTATATGACTAGAAACTACATGAACTAGACAGGAATATGGGCGTTTTTATGTTAATAAAATAAGTAATTATTTTCTAGGATGATGCTAGCCTTGGGGTCTGAAACAATAACGAAATTCCTAGCATTCAAAGAGTTTTCTTCGCTATTCTTGTTTATAGACATATGAGCGGCTAATACTGCTTACATAAATTAGTTTTGTAAGCCAATTTATAATTGTGCAAAAGTTTTACTTTGGGGATAGATTTTTTTATTTCATTGCCCTACAATCCAGGCCTTCGACAATTATAATTATTTTATCTTTAGATAAAGAGCCTTTATTGTTTATTTAATATTGCAATATAGTATGCGAGGTGTGCGTAATTTATTGCTTCTCAATTAACGTTTGTTTTGGGGGCTGTCCGAGCACGCCCATTTCGCACATGAATATTTATATGTAAAGTAAATAACTTATTTCCCCGGTGGTATTCCATGGGCTTAACCTCATCTTTATATAGAGTAAACATCCTATTCCTACAATCCTTTTTCCAAGTCATCTTTAAGCGGTAACTTCTTAAAGGTAAATTAAAAGTAAAGAATTAAATAAAATTTAAAAAAAACAACCTGCCAGCATATATACAGACAACTTGATGGTAACTGGTTGGTGATGATATACCCGCTGGTGAACACGCATTGGTGAGGGAAACGTCCTTCTCTCTCTGTCTATCACAATTTTCTCTCTCTCGTTCGGCTGAGGGTGAGTTTGAGCCATTTTCTGCATGTTTTTTTGTTTTACTTTCTTATTTATTTATTTGTTTGTGTGTAAGTATGTTTGTGTATATTAAATAACTTAGAAAAACTGCAGGCTTGTTGCTAATTTATTCTAATTATCCTTTTCTTCCAGGTTTTAATATTATTTTTAATTTCAACTCCATATTAGGCGTTTACTCTGTAGCTGAATACAATAATATTTGCAACGTTAAATTCGACATTAATAGAAAATCTGATCTTCCATTTAAACATTTTTATCGTTCATAAACATACCTTTGTACCCAAAACTTCAGTCTTTTGTTGTCATTGGATAAACTGATTTATTTAAAAATATATATATATTTTTTTAGATAAATTGAGTTGTTTACAAATATATATTTGTGGCATGTTTAGACTACTCCCTAAAGAGAGCACTTCTGGATGTATATTCAGAGGATTATTTTCAGATCTTGATCCGTTATTAAAAATGTATAAGTTATGTATATTATAAATATTTACTCTACTTATAGGCATCGATGCCCTCTTAAGTTTGCGCAGCAATAGAAACTCAAGAACATTTATTTATGATCGAATGGTGACGGAAGTGTTAAGCCATCCAGTAAGGATAAAACTCTGTTTTAAATGCCTAAAAGAAATATTTTCGTTTCTTAATATTTATATAGAACGTATAGATCACCATAAAATGGTTGGCTAACCCAAAATAAACTGAAATTAAAACTAATAAATCTATAAAATAAAACTAAAACAACTATACAGTATATTTTTATCAACACAACTAAATAGTATATTATTATATCAGTAATATACTCATATATACAAATATTATAAGATTATTTATTATAAATATTTATCGTATTTGTCTTTATATCTTCTTTACATAAATATTTAAAAAAAATATGATCTCAAACTTTATCTGAAATATGTTTAAAATCTGCAAGGAAACATTGCCTTATCACAATTGCAGCTACATAGTATTTTAAATAACAAATTATTTTCTGTGGTTTCAATTTCATACAAGTATCTGTACGGTCAGATAAGCTGAAAAAACGTTTAAAAGTATCTTATTCAATTTATTATTATTTATTTTTTTTAAATAAAATGCCAATAAGAAATAATCTGCTCAGCCAAGCCTGCAGTTTTGTTATTCTATAAAAAGAAATGGATTAAGCAATTATAACGATTTTTTTTTTTCCATTTTTGTTATTTAATGCTTTTGAAATTTGTCTAACAATTTTGTTTGTATTGCTTTTATATCTTAAGGAGCATGAAATTTTTTATTTCAAAAAAAATTCTAGTTAGCAAAAATAATACAATTATTTGCGCACTTGTATTTTAATTCCGATATCAACATCAGCAATTATACCATGTTTTTTGTTAGAAAAATATTTTTGTGGGAATAATTTTTTGAACTGTGGTGGTTGTTTTGAAAGGTTTAAAATTATATAATTAGAAATGAATTTTTGTTTTATACCTAGAAATATTATGTTGACATTATTAAGATTTTTTTTTGTATCTCAATATGTATAGTTTAATCCCAATATCAAGCTTACTTTCAATGTTCCAAGTATTCATCCAGTTATTGCAAGTATAAGTTTCTTAAACAAATTGTTTTTTTCACGATTATAAGTTAGGCCCATTAATAATGATGATGAAAACTTTTGGCGCAACATTTCATAAAATTCCTCTTGCCGATGATTTTTATTGCGGGGATCAAAACAGTTTCCATCGCCATTTAGTTCAGTCTTTCATATCAAATCCTTATTAATTGTATCTTCCCATTTTTTTTTCACTGGGAGCTGGAACAATACCCCGTTGAAGCGGCCAACGGGTATCGAAACCTGTCTTTCACACCAAAGGTTTAGGACACTAGTCAGTAGTATATGCAACTAATCCTTTGTAATTCAATAAACAAACAATTGCTGTTGTTGATTTCAATAATTGTCAGAAATCATCAACAAAAAATAAAAAAATTATGGAAGTTAGATAAATTTCTTTTACATCTAAGTTGATATACATATTTATTGCATGCTATTTAAATGAGCTTTTTATATGTGTTTGCTGTTACTGTTTTGTAATGACTAAGAAAAAAACAAAACAAATTGGACCTTCTTATTTTATTTGTATTTATTATTTAATTAGCATACCGCCAAGTTGTGGTTTATTGTGGTGTAGGGTTCCATTCCTGGATTGGGCCTTGAATTCTATATGATGTATATTACTAAGAGTTATTAATGGTTAAGTATGTTTACTATCCGCCTCCATCCGCGAGTTAAACAGTGGTTGGACGTTAAGTCCGCCGTAGAAAATAGGCGTTACTTTACTTTTATATTATTATTATTCACAAGAGTGGAGAGCAACCAAACCCTACGCCAAACAAAGCCTCTCCGGGCCTTCATAGCTACCCCAAAGAACGCTAACAACTACCGTCTAGAACTATCCCGATCTAGAACAATAATCCAGGCCTGGGACTTACCTACCTAAGATTCACCATAGTCCGGACAAATCACACTATAATCTTAAAACGAAACTGTCTCTATCTCTTCCAAAGACATCCTATTCCGACCAAAGGTCCTGGACCTAATTTTCTCACAACCTAGGCAGTCTGTCATGAGATGTTATGGGTGTTTCTTCCTCCGTCTCACAAACTTCATAAAAGGGGCCTGGCATGGGCCCCCATCACATAATGACATCTCCTTTAACCACAATTACTCAATAAGGGATCCGAACAGATAACCGAAAGACAAAACAGCAATTCCCCGTTAGCTCGGTTCGGAGCCCTGATGAGTATCTTGGACTGCCGTTAACCCATTGAACTCATCCATAAGGATGAGTCATGCTGTGAAGCCGTTCTTGCTTGGAAGCTTGTCGGACATGTGCCCAATAACTCCAAATTTGAAGAAACTTGATCAATTAAAACTGAGAAATTCGTATATGTTCAATTTGTTGTGATTGGTTTCGCAGAGCTGGAAAGCTGGATAGCCTGCTTCTTTTTGTGGTCATCGACCAGTTTCGGGCGTTCGCCCATCACACGTGTATCAACTAAATTTGCTCTGTGCAAGTCTATGTTATCACACTGTTTTGACAAAAATATTCTGATGATGGATGAACGCCCGAAACTGATCGATGACCAGAATAAGAAGCAGGCTATCACGGAAACATCTCTGAAACATTATTTCATATTAAATAATAATAATAATAATAATAATAATAATAATAATAATAATAATAATAATGCACTCCCGCACAGAATATAATTTTTGTTTTATAGAAAATTAAAAGCCATAATATGATTATCATCATACACTTTTTTTCATGATGGAGTATTTTTCATTTAAGGACACTGTTTTCGGATGACCTTAATAAATGGTAGGTGAACACTCCAAACTGGTCGATGACAACAAAATCAAACAGACTCTCACGGAACTTGTCTATGTTGCTTTCCAGCATTGCGGCATCCTTACCAATCAAATATTAAACTTACAAATATAACATTACACGTTAATATTTCTAATTACAAAACAGCAACACAAAGCATCAATTTTTTTTCAATTAATTTTAAACTTAAAAGATCTGTATAAACGTGTGAATCAAACAATGTATTTTTTCCAAAAGTGTGTGTTAATAATTGTAAAATTGTATGAATAATAACAATGCATGTGTGGTGTGCAGATATTAATTTGTAGTATGTTTGTGTTTTGGGTTTATACGACGATATTGGGTTTATTATTTGTAAAAAAAAAAAAAATACAAAAAAAAAATAAACATAATAGACCATTTATTTATGGTGATTAAAATACTAGTAGATGTTTAATTATTTTGACTTGGCTAATATATGCTTATCGCTGAATTAATTTTTTTCTATGTTGTTTAATTATATTTTGACAGTTGTTATTATTATTATTTTTAATTTAGATTAACGATTTTTCAATAGGCTGTTTTGTACATTCACTTCTAGCTATTACTATATTATGGCAACCGGCACTATCTCCTATTTGGCACATTTCATCTGCTTCTTATTAAACTTTTATTGTGCATATATCTAAAAAATATATGGGTCTTCTTATATATATTATATAATCCACAAAATCGTCAGACCTCTAATCATTTCCCTAATTATTTCAAAATAAATTCACAATCCATTGAAAATCTAATTATATAAGGAAATATTGTTATAAAAAAAAAAAACAAACTGTGTTTGATAACCCGTATCGCTGTATAAACCAAAGAGTACTTGAATACTGTATTTTCTTTTTGTTTAATTATTTATTTGTTTTCAATTAAAATAATATATTTATTAATTTTTTTTAGGTGGAGGTGCGCCACCAGCTCCAGGTGGTACATATCTAGTGTCCAGACTGAGTAGAGGTCCTGCCGGTTTGATGTATTGGCCATATCCTAGTCCGCCAGTATCACCACCCGTGCCTGCTCCTCATTTAGTCATCATGTGTCCACCACTTCATCAAGAGGCAGCCGCTCATCAACCTCCACCGCCTCATCATTTCCAACCAATCGAGGTAAAAAACCATGCTTTTTTTTTTTTTTTAACCGTGTTATATCAAAGAATGTGGAGGAAATCACAGAGAGGTGATATATTAGATTCGATATCCAATTTAAAAATTGTATTTAATTTCTTTCATTTAAAGCACAGGCTTTGCATACTTTTCATGTATAAACTTCTTTGTTATTTCTTTGTAATTTCCACAAATTCCCTTCAATAATTTATATAAGTAACTTATGTAAATAACATACCAAACTTCTGGATTGGATTTCATGAGTCTAACGAAGAAAAAAATGTTTAATTTCGAGGCCAATGCCGAAATCCAAAATACGTTTTTCTGCAACAGAATGATGTATTAATTAAATTTAACCAGTACAGAAGAAATATGACGGTAAAATAATGCATCAGTAATCATGATGTATTATTATTGCCGAAGATTTCATCCTTCCCGTTTTTATCAGATAGGAAAACATTATTTATCTAACATTACATATCTTGTACATTTTTAACGTCTCAACTGTAGTTATAAAAAAAAAAAATTCAATGTGACTGTTTTAAATAGAATGTGAAAAATCAAAGTTTTTTTTTTAAATTTGATCTAAGGAAACCATTTCTGAAGTTCTTGTTTTTTATCCATAATTCGAGACATGTATCCAAAAAATATGTTTAGTTTGCTTATCAACCCTTTAAGGGCCACTTCATTCCGCTCTTAGTAACTTCTGGTTTAAGATAATAAGAATATTATCCTTTTTAAACGGTAAAATTTATATTTTACTAAATTCATGATCTGGTAGAAAAAGCTATGTTTTTGGAACAGTTTTAACTTGTGGTTATTGTTTTGTTAAGCGCTTAATGTTGAACTGCTTTTTGTGATTTGGAAAAACGAATGTATGTTCAAAAACTTTTAAAGTGATATAAAACTCTAATTGACAAACGGGAATTATTCTCAATAGATTCTAATTCGTTTTTTCATGATTATAACTCTCTACACACTTTAGATTTAATGTTCACTGTACAAGATTACAACCCTATCTGGTTCATAAGCAATTTTAGAGTTTTAGCTACAAGTCATATAGAGTTTGAGCATGGCGCATCTATAACTCTATATTAATGATCTAGAATGCTGGAATTCTAAAAACATAACGGTGCTACTATAAACAAGGAAAGAAATAAACAGAGCAAACAACGTAAAAGTAGAATGTGGGTTAGTAGAAGCTGGATTCATGAACATTTCACAAATTATTTGATATAAAGAAAAAAGTTTTTCTTATCATATTTTCTAAACTGGTCAACTTACCGAATTATCGGAATATCCACATGTAAACTGTAAAATGTCAAACAATTCCCACATTTTATGTTTCTACATTATTTCATCTTCTTTTTTGTTATACACTTGTCTTGATCTCAGATAGCCATAGTGATTCTAGGAAAACATTCTGCAGTGGACACATACCTTTAGACACACAAAACATTACCTTCCACAACCTGATTTTAAACACTTAAGGGAAGATTGCAATATTTCGAGTGTTTTACAAGTTCTTCTTCCTGTAGCCTTTTTTTTTTCAACATTGACTCTATCGTGCGTAAGTTATTTAACTAACGAATCGTTCCGCGTCGGGCAACAATAACATCATTATGGAATCCTTTGCCTGTTTTAAAGAAATTAACAAATACAAATGCACGGAACTCTTCGTTTCATGATTCCATAGTGACTCAAATGACACTAATATGACCGAGTCTCTTTCATATGCAGCATCTTCTCCTTAAGCCATTACTATAAGTTAAACAGTTTCCAGAAAGATCAGATTTTTCTACTAGACCCTTTAAAATGATTCTTTCTTTTGATTTTGTTTCTAGAATATTTTAGTAATAAATCTTTAATATGTTTATAGGGCTGGAGTTTCGACTGTTTGGGCAATGTAATCCCGGCATTGCCTCCACTACACCCACCTCCAGTGCATGCACACCAGCCTGCGTAGGCCAGCGTCGAGAGCCCAATAGTGTTCATGCTATTTAGTCTTGCGTTTTTTTTGTTTTGTTTTGTTTTACAAAGACTACAAAGTAATAAACATAGGTAAAGACAAAGAATACGATTCTACCGATAAATTTCCACTCTCTAAACCTTATTTCTTCCAATTTCCTTACTACTTTAAAAAAAAGTTCCCTCGCAGAGAGTGGGAAAGAAAGAATCGTTTAAATTTTATTTAAATTGTCTTACTATTTTTACAGTGAGACGTTTTTATCTTTCTTTTTGTTTGATATCTCATGTTTTCCTTTCCTTTAAAATAAATACAAATTTAATATATTTGACTCTAGTTAAAATTATATAAATATTATATATTTTTTTGTTTTCCCTTGTCTGATTTTACTATATATATTGTATAGTCTATTTTCCTGTTAGCACATTTATTTTTTTTTTTTTTTTGATGTTTGTTAAAGATTTGTTTTAATGTGCAATAAAAAAAAATATATAGTTAATATATTAAATTAGAAAAAATATATAGATCGAAATATATATATTTTTTAAATAAATTAAAGTATATCGCTGTTGTACTAGATTATGATGTCTTTGTGAAAGAATTATAATATATTATTAAAAAAAAAAAAAAAAAAAAACAATACAAAAAATTACAAATGTTGTTTATGAATTTTTTTTTGGTTTGATTCTTTTATCCTATTTTATTTATATTTTGGTGCCGTTTTCATTGAAATCTGGAAGCCTTAAGCTGTTTTTAAAGTGATAGTTTATTTCTGTTTTCCTACCCAACCTTCCCTTGTCTTTTCCTTTCCGCCTCGAATATTTTCATTGGAGTGAATAAAAATAAGTAAATGCTTTTACTTGCGAGTATTCTTGTGAATACTTGCAAGAAGGTATTACTCAGTAAAATGGCTGGATTTATGGATCTCCGCAAGCCTAACGTTATGGTAAGAGATTACATGTTGATCCTAATAATTATAAACAGTTACAAGATGTGAGAGTGAAAATGATTTCCTGGCTAGTTATTTCTTGGAAGAGAAAAATAAATCTCGCGGAGGTGCCCTTTCTTCAAGAATGAAAATGGAGATATTTTTACGATATATTAGTGACCCCAGGTTTCAAAGTGGGGTGGCAAATGACATAGGGGTGGACCGAATCACTGTCTGCAAAACTGTAGCTAGTGTAATTGACTGTATTGTTGAAAAAGCCCGTGCATGGATTAAATTTCCATCCACTATTGATGAAATAAATTTAGTTAAAGCTGACTGGAGTGCAAATTATCTAATACCTACCTTATAGGAGCTTTAGATTGAAATAAAACAAAAAATCCATGTTTGGTGATGAATACATCAATAGAAAAGGAAAAGCTGCAATTAATGTTCAAGCAACATGTGATGTGCATGAGAAAATAACGAGTATAGACGCACAATGGCCGTGTTTGGCGTAATAGCCTCATACAACAACGTTTACATACATACGATGGTGCTGCATGCTTTCTTGGTGATAGAGGACACGGAATAACTCCTTGGCTACTCACTCCAAGGACACACAGGAACGTCTATTTAACCTAACCCAAGCCAAGGAAAGAGTCATCATGAACGAGTCTTTGGCGAACTAAAATAAAGATTTCCAATTTTTGGCAACAAAGTGCGAATTTCCTTGGACAAGGTGCCTAAGTTTATTGAAAGCTGTACCGTACTTCATAACATTTGTAAACATTTGAATGATGGCTGGGCTTATGAAAACTCTGATTTAGATGAAGTTCAGGTACCTGTTTTGACTGTAGGAATGTTTATCTGTGAGTATTTACTCGTCATAAAACACTTTTTACTTGCCCCAAGTAAATACTCGCAAGTATAGTCCTAGTAAACTCATTTGGCATATAAGTAAACAAACGCGAGTATGGTCGGATTTTATTTACGCCATATAAAGGAGTATACTTTACTTGAGTAATTGCTAGCAAGATTTACTTATTTTTATTCACTCCACCCTTTATTTTTCACCTCAGTTCTTTTATTTTGATTTATTTCATATCGTTTGCAAGTTTTATATTTGAGATATACTTCCCAAGCTATCTTCTTCCTTTATTATTTACTGCCTTCAATTCATCCTCCCACCAAAGCATTCACTTTTCTTGTGATCCTACTGTTTTTTTTACCGCATACCCGCCCTCCCGAATCCAGCAATATTCTCTTAAATGACTTCCAGCTTATTTCATGTCGTTAGTGACCCACTTGTTACTTTCATCTCTAATCATCCTTTCTAATTTGTTTTTCATAATAAGTTGCTATTTCTTCTTCTTTCCGTCTTTTAAGATTTTATTGTTTCTTTCTTAGTAGTCATTTTCTTACTTTCTTTGTTAGTTCTATTACTTCTCCATATTTTGTCTAATTTCAACAAGTAGTGATTGCTTTCTATTTTGAAACTGTTTTCTTTCACTCTTACATCAATTAGTTGCTTAATCATTTCTTTTTACTTTCTTTTACTCCTGGTAAGAGGGTAATCGTGTCAAATTTTCGAAATCGAGTTTTTACCGGAAATAACCGTTTTAAGCTGCCCTGAATTCAAAAAAGTGGTTTTTAACAATATATGTGAACAGACTAGCTCAAAAACGAAAAATATTCAAACTTGATATTCCCATGGGATCCGGCAGTACATTCAAATTCCTCAACCGGATATACCACTTTACTACATGGTTTTTTCACTTTTTTATTTGAAACATTTCTCCGGAAAAATTGATTTAAAGACCCTTTTGGTGGAGGAGGGGGTTACGGTTGTCCTCTAAAGTGCTATTTCAGTTTATTACACAATTCTATCATCTAAATAATATGAGTTAGAATTTAATATGTTGTTGAAATTCCGAGTTTCAAGAAAACAGCGTTTTTTGCTGAAAAGTTTTTTCTCTTGTTTTGCTATTTTTTCTAAAACGGCTCCAACGATTTTCTTTAAACTAAGTATGTGAAGATGTGAACTACACATATAAAGAGCTACAACTTTTATTTGAAACATTTCTCTGGGTAAACTCATTTAAGCGGGCTTTTGGAGGAGAGGGAGGGTTATGTTTGCTTCTCAAATGCTATCTTTTATTTATTTATATTCATATATACGGGCAGAGCCCAATAACTAAAAAATTACAAATTTGAGTACAAAATATTAATTACACAGTTATTGTCCAACTTATAATAAGTACAGTAATAATAATGATAATAAAATATATATACAAAATGTTCAAAACACTATACAAGATAATAGAAACTTGATAAAACTACATATGTACAAGAATATAGTAGAATACATAAAACTGCCAAAAATATTTATTTCAAATACATAGAAGGAACTATAAGTATTATTTATGTGAACATTCACTTCTTATTATGCGACCATGGGTGTGGAGGAGAAATGCTAAGAAGAGCAGACTTAATGCTATGCGAGGAAGAATGAAAAATGTCAAGATAAGGGAACTGTTGAATGATATTATTGGCAATTCTACTTAGTCGATTAAGACCAGAATGTAGGAGATAATTATAGGAGAGATGAGGTACAAAGAAAGTAGAAGGAAATCTATGGTTATGAAGAGGTATACGAAAGTTCAGCTGGGAAAGTAATAAAGAACAGTCAATATGATTATTAAGTAGTTTGAAGATAAACATAAAGTCAAGATATGTACGGCGTGATTCTAAAGAAGGTAGGTTTGTAAGCTCTTGTAGTGCAGGTATGTTATTAGAAGTATAAGGAATATTTAATTTAAAAGAAATCAGCTTAAAGAATTTATATTGGACATGTTCCAGTGAGTTTGTGAGAAAGAAGATAAGGAGACCAAACAGGAGAAGAAAATTCAAGTTGTGAGCGAACAAAAGAGCAGTAAAGATGTTTAACGGATGAAATATCATTGAAATTACGGGTATTCCGAGAAATAAAACCCAACTTCTTTAGACCTTTATTAACTATTGTCTCAATATGGATGGAAAACGACAGGTCAGATTGAAATGTGACACCTAAATCATTTATACTGTCAACAGTAGAAAGAGGATTATATTATATCTTAAGTGATTATACAAATCTACCATCTAAACAAAATTAATTAGAAATAAATAGATTGCCAAAATTCCAAGTTTCAAGAAAATTAGTAAACCGGAAGTGCGTTTTTACTGAACAGTTTTTTTGTTTTTGTGATTTTCTCCATAAAAACACCGACGAATTTCATTAAATTTGGTATAATAACTATAAAGTTTGTCAATTACAATTTGAAAGCTGGAGTAAGGAGAATGATGTGTGAGTGTTTCATACCAGATTTTTTTTGACTAATAAGAAATACTCTTACGATGGATGTCTCGTTGCTGCTCTGTTCTTTCCTCGTATATTTATGAGCATTTTTATGCGGTAATCTAGTGTTTGTAATGACTTATCGATTAGAAGTTTAAAGGTGCACTATTCTCTCTCCAATATCATTTTATATCTCTTCTTTATAAGCACCTATTTACCTTCCCACTCTACCATTTAGATCTCCAGTGATTAATGGGATCTTCTCTTGAGTCATCTATTTCTTTTCGTTTCCTAAATAGCCTAGTAGTCTTTCACATATAGTAAGTGCAAACAAATAATTCCACCGTAGTTTTAAACATATTTTACTTGTAAAAATGTTGTCCAGGTTAGTTTTATGATCATGTTTCCAGATGAAACCTTTAGCACCTATTTTTGTCGGTACTGTGAAGCTAACCTCGACAATTGAAGAGAGTCCAGAAAGTGGTGCAAGGTACATTCTTCACCCTACACGACTTGAATTACCTTCGTTTTGCAATGAAAATTGCTTATTCTATTTGAGAAAAGACCTTTCTCAACCTTTCACTGGTACTACATACATAACACAGTAGTAATTGAACATGTAATGATAGAACATACAAATTTTTCAATCTAAGATCCCCTGAAGAAGACAAACAATGTTTGTCGAAACGTCGGGTTACTAATAAAAAACACTTGAAAGGAAAAAAATTTTTGGTGTTTTCTTATGATACTCTTCGGACGATCAGCCAACCAACAGATACTTGTCATATTAAAATATAGCAATTATTTCGCTCATGTAAATAATGGAGGCCGAATTCGATCATATATATATAAATTTATTTCCTTTTGGTGGATCACATATGGAAAATTCGCAATTCATTTTGGAGCCATCAATATATTCGTAACTCTAGGGTCACTTATTGTGGATTGAGCTTCTAAAAATAGCTGCATGACAATTTTCACTCTTTTTATTATCCGTTTCCTATAAATTTGTATTTATGCTCTAAAAGATTGGTGTTTTCATTTCCATCCTTTTTTTTGCGCATTGATTTCTGAGTTATTAGTGCCGGGTTAGTGTTCCTTCACAGTTTGGTTTGATAATTGAAAAAGCTAAAAATAAAAAAATAATTACAATTAATTGTGGGTAAGGATGTAAAAATAATCATGTCTTGATAAAATAAAAAGAAATGGATAAATTAAATGATATAAAAAAAAAAAATAGAGATGACATTATATGTATCCAAAAATCTATGATGTACCCAATTACACATATATGTAAAAGAATCTCAATTTGTAAAAGCAGTTTATAATATTCGCAAGGTTTGCAACATTGATCATCATTCGCACCCTTTGCTGGGAAATGAAAATTGAAATAAATTTGAGCTCTTATTGCAGTCTGAACTCCTAATACAAATCCTGATATAATACGTATTTAAACATTTATTTCTTTTAAATTGTTTAGGGAATATAATTTTACTAATTGTTTAGGGAATATAATGATGATAGTTGAAATTATTAAATGGCAAAAAACCTTTTCTATACATTATGCATAAAACACTTTATTATACAGAATCAAGCTTTCGACCTGGGAGCCAGAAAAGTTTTTAAGTCCAATAAACAAAACAAAGTTAATTACAGAAAACACCCGATTATCCGTGTGCGGATTATCCGTGCCTGAATTTAATTTCAAAAAATAATTAATTATATGCATTAGAATTTTTTAAATACATATTTGCTCACTTGAGCTGAAAGTGAAGAAGAAGAAATTATCAATCGCATTAATCACACGGCTTCAATTCTGTTGTCACTTTATTGGAGTACATCGACCAATGGGAATTCGAGTATAACGACATAATAGCTCCTAGAGAAATTCGAACTGATATTAAAAAAAATCGTTAAAAGATTCCTGCAAACAAACCAAAATCACAAATTTTCTTAATAATAATGAGCATTAAACATGTTAAAATAATTGTCTGCCTTGGAATGGTATAATATATTGTATTTCATTATGTTGAAATAAATAATTATAGTTCGGATTATCCGTGCCGCCTCTCCCCAACATTAGCCCGGATAATCGGGAGTTTACTGTATATAACAAAGTTATATTGTTATATAATTTTATTTTGGTAAATGTTGGTATTTAGTTATAACTACAAATTAATGTAATAGTAGTGGTTGCTCGGTATGTGCTGTTATCTTGCGGTGATTTTTTTATTTACAGTTTTCTTTATAATGAAAAATTAGCGGCTTTTCCCGCGTTACGCTGGCGGCATCTATGAGTGGAACGTAGAACCACCAGTTTGGCTAGAGTCGTGTTTAGTTAGTGCAGTACGTGTTCAGTAGAGTGCGTGAGCAATAGTAGTATGTAGTCTAATAGATATTAGTTTCGTTTACAAGTATTGTTTTGCATTCAGTTAGTGTAAGCAATTCTCGCATATAATATAATTGTTTCATTATATAATTGTTTTTCATTGAGTCATATAATACATGGCACCCCAACTTACCCAATTAATCCACTTACCCCAACTCAATATTATAACCCAACATACACTGGCATCCACTTTCTGAACTTTTACCAGTCATCCTGATAACTGAACCGATAACCATATAATCTAAAATCAGTTGGTACAGTTTATGACAGAAACGTGGAAGTGGAACGTCAGTGAACCTATCTAATCTTTATTGAAATCCAAAGTCAGTTAGAACTTAATTAGAAAAGTAGTATATTTAAGATTCCCGAAAATTCCATAGACTCTTTTTTCCAAAAAGTGATCCTTTCCATAATTTTCCATTTTTGGTTTGTGCAGATCACAAGCTAAAGGTGATAATGCGTGGTTACTACCTTCGATTTTCACACTTTCCTTGGATTTCAGCTGTTTTCATTAACACATATATAAAGTAGGTTTACAATCATGTCTCCGTCCAAGATTGCTGACAGGGGACATAAAACCCCTGAAAAACAGACGTTAGTTATTACTCCAATACTTATTTTTTACATTAGCATTCAGCCATACAACCATTGGCTTGTAGATATGATAAAATTATTTTAACAAGTTAGTATCCTAATAGTTTACACACAACATCACTAATCCCTAAAATCTATAGTCATTCTGCTAATGCTGTCTGATAGAAATATTATTAGAAAATAGAATGTCTTACAGCGGAAGGTTGGATCTGAGTGGGTGCTGGTATAGTGTAGTGTGCGCTCTACCGTCTCGATTCTGGTAAGTGTGCGATCTACCATCATGATTCTTGTATATTATGCAATCTACCATTATGATTCTGGTTTAGTATGCAATATCTATAAAGATTAAAATTAGAATCTATTATTATTTTTTATAATTTAAGGTTCATCAAAATCTATGGTCGTTAGCGCCCGAGAGCCTTGTACTAGACTAGATATGGAGATCACATATTTATACAGTAGGTATCATTAGAGTTGGTAGAGCGCACACTATATCGGCACCTTTTAGTGTCCATATAGCAGATCAAACAGATTCCGTTTTTCTTCTGTGAAATTTGGATATATTACTCGTATCTTATTATGTGGTTAAAAATCCTCAGCATTGCAAACTGTCAAAATTTGACAGTTCCAATAGGAAAAGATCTTTGGTGTATTCTCGGGAGATACGATCCAAAGACAATATGATTGGCCCTCATCTGACATACTCATATATGGTTGTTACTAATCTCTTATTTACACATTGCTCCTCTAAAACCAGGGCTTTTTTGGTATTCATACATTTAGAAAATGTGCCTAAAGAAAAAGAATATTCGATCGCCCACCTTTTGATCGCTTCTTTTGTAATCTACTCCTTGAGACCTCCGATACGGGTAATGTTATGTTTATATCTTCCACCATTTTTGGCAGTTTCTTTAGCCAACAGATCAACTATTTTACTCCAGTACTTAGAATTGAAGTTATTCTGATTAAGTTTTATTTAATTATTTTTTAAAGGTGTTTGATCACCGGTTGGCATAATATAATATTTCAGTACAAAGTATTACTCTATAGCAACATGCACATATATTTGCTGAAATTCTGAAGTGAAGAAAATTTGTTAATCAGAATGTTGTAGATTTTCTATTGATGTTGGAGATTATTGCACTGCGACCTGAAAGATCTATTGCGCCCCCCCGGAGGTTTCCGGAGGTTTCTCCGATGCACAGCCCTAGCCTACAAGCAGTGCTCTCTAGCTACAAACAACACTGACCACCACCGGACAGTGAGTTGTAGAGGCTTCTAGGAAGAGAAAATCTAGGGGCAGCATGGTGGATTCGAACCCGAGACCCCCGCGTTGCTAGTCCAGCGCGCTACCACTGTGCTAATCCTTTCCTTCTCCCTTGGCTTTCGCCAATTATTTAGGGGCGGAAACCCTAGTTTGTATACTGTGTTTGTTCTTGCCTGTAAAGTGTAGAGGGTATGTAGTTTAAGTGTATTGCGCACTGTTCTGACGAAATGCATGGAGTACTGAGCTGTGGTAATCCGTGGGGTCGCTACTCCCAAAGTAACTGCATGCTACAGATACCCCTTGCGGGCATCAGAATGGTTACTTTACAAATTTTCTGAATGGTTTACGGTGATTTTCATGGATTTCTCGAAAAAGAGTTAGAATAAAGAGGGCTTTTCTTCAAACTAGGTAAGCTAACTGCAGATATATACGTATATTTTATTTGTTACATTTTTTCTGAAAAAAATTATTTTATGGAGTTTATGCGATATGTTGGCTTTGTAATACTGACTTTTTAGATTTGTTGGTACTGATCTAAGAAATGTTTCAAGATTAAAGCGAATATTAAATAAAACTCTGCTTTATTTCTTTGTAAAATGCAGGCTCACTTAACCATGGAATCATCAAAGTGCTCAAGTATCCTTCATTTCCTGGAAGAAAATATTTTCTAATTTATCTAATAAGAACACTAAGAAAGGAGTTAATTAATATGTACATATATAAAAAGCTAGTATATTATATTCAAGAAAAACACATAGTATTGCAGGTATTAGTAAAAAGCTGTTTATGGTGCAGCAGGCTGACCTCTTTTTGCTTCTCTATATTAAGGCCAACTATTTAAACGACGCATATTAATGTATTTCATCACAATTTTACTATTTTTCTTTACCTTTCTTATTCTTCTAAAAATAACTTACAATAAAGTATAAGTTTCCTTCATTTTATTCATAAAAAAATCTAAAAAGCTTTATGACCATATTAAAATTGTGTAAAAGTAATTTCCTTTTTCTTTAAAAATAAAAAATAAAAAAAACATTATTGAAGTTTATTGCTTTCACCTAACCTAGATAGCATAACTGTTGAGCTTATTTCATATAAGAAGAGCATTCTCAATATAAATATCATATTTCCTCTTTATAGCATTAAGTGAAAGCAAAAAAGAAATATATTTCCCAACAATATCAAGTAAAGACATGAAAATTTCTGACCACTTAATTTATTTATGTTTCTTTGGTAATGGTATGTTTTGGTAATGAAGAAATAAGAGTAAATATGATATTCAAAGTTTTAGGAAAACAACGATCAAAATCAAACTGATATCCAAACACTTCTAAGATATATAATTACTCCTGTTTTAAAAAAAATACATTACACCTGATATTCCCTGTAAACTACATGCACAACGACTGCTTGTAGTTTTTTCTTTCCTTTCCCTATATTCTTACTTCCTTGAGTAATGTTCCTAAAGCCATAACCATTATCCTAAATTCAATGCCTGATTCATCCCCTTAAGTAACGTTAATTTAACAATAGATCAATATGATATTTACAGGTATTACCTGACGTAATATGATTCTAACCTCAACTAAAAAACTGGCGACAATGCTTCAATATTCAGTAGTGGATTAACTTGAAAAAACATAATTCACCACTGGTTTCAATTACTTGAAAATGAATATGGTAGATGATGACTCCATTCATTAAAAGGGTTTGGACATTGAGTTCCACATTCGCTACAACATCTGGTTTTTGAAGAACTTTTTCACCTAATATATTATGCCAAAAATTTCAGGTAATTTATGGTTAACAATTAAATTTACAACTTTGATCGGATTTTTATTCTCGTTAGATACGCATGTGAAGCAACTATAGCCATTTCATTAATGTTGCATCTAAGTTCTGCCATTAAAAATATTATGACATTGCTACTTGATTCATTTTAGCCATGCCAAAACTAGAAATCCAAATGGTCTAAAATAGTGGAATGTCAAATAGTGACTCTAGAATAGCATTCTTATTTCCAGTTAATTTGGTAACCCTTTACCTCTTCGATAAGATTAGGTACCAGTTTCGTCGATAAGAACTTCTTTTCTATTTGCTTAGCAATTGATTTGAAATTCCCAACAATGATTAATCCTAGAACCACTAGGCTACTCTAATAAATAGATCACAAGCTGGGTGTAACATACTACCCTAGATGAATTGTTTAATATTTTTACATCTTTTTAGGACTGAATTAAACGAAAAAAAAATTCCTACAAACAAATGATCCTATTGATCAGATTGATTTTCCGATTTAAACCACGCACAACTTGTGTAAGATAAGATGGGTCCGCCGTTTTAAGACATTTCCCGAAATCGTCAAACGGCATAGAAGAGCTGCGTCGTCATTATAATCTGGGATGAGATAACACAAGAGTTCAATCATCTCATTCGAAGTAGTTGAGTGTAGAGTGGGCTAACAGAATTTATTGCCCACAACTCTTTGTTAAATTTATAATTGTTTGCATATTATTTTCACTATTTCTGTAAGAGAAAGTATTGCGAACGTATCAAATTTTGGAAATTGAGTTTTCACCAGAATTACACGTTTTGATTAGGAAAAAAAACCTGGTGTGAAACCCTCACACGACTTTCTCTTTCTCTAATTAATATATTTAATTAACAAAATTTCTTTAACATTACAAAGAGTAATTGGGCTGGCCATAATCATCATGTATCACAATCATGTGCATGCAGCGTTCTATATCAAAACCAACAAAGCTCCTGCAAATCTAAATTTAAACTAAAAGACTATAATACCTCTCTAAAATCAATTTTTTTCAGAAAAATGTTTCAAATAAAAGTGATACGGTTCTATCTAAACACTAAGCGTTCTAAGTTTAAAGAAAATCGTTTTAACCATTTTCGAGAAAAACACGAAAAACTGAAAAAAAAAAACATTCAGTTAAGTCGCACTTTTGGTTAATGGATTTTTGTCCGAAATCTTTGTATCTGATATGGTGGTAGTAATACCAAGTTTGAGCTTCTCGCGAATTCTCATTTTTGAGATATAATGTTAAAACACATACAGACCATTAGCTAAAAACATTTTTTTTTCGAATTCAAGGGAACGCAAAACATATATTTGCGGTGAAATCTGGCATGATCGCAATATTTCCTTTTACTAGATACATAGGAGAAAGTAAAATTATTGTTAGCAAATGTGTGCGTAAGCATTTGTGAACAAAATACCGAAGCTTGATATTTCTTTTAGATATCATTAAATAGGTATCACGGCACCCGACACGATCATTTTGGACAAAACCTATCAGTGAAAAGTACAATCTAATTGAATTTTTTTTTACTACTTCGCAAAAATTGTTTCAACGATTTTCTTTAAACTTCGTATAATAACAATAACTAAACACAAAAAGGCATAGGTATATCACTTTTATTTGAAATATTTTTCCAAATAAATTGCACAGTTTTGGGTAAGCTGCAAGGTCATGCTTTCCTGTAGACTGTAGAGTGCCACTTTAATGGAGTAGGTTTCTGAAAAGGTTTTGGAAATTTCTGGAAAACGGCTCCAACGATTTTCTTGAATTTAGAAATGTTAACTGTTGTTAATAGATAATCTATCCTATTTACTTGAAAATTTTTATTACGGAAAAAATTATTTCTATAGGCGTTGAGTCATTAGGTTTATAATATTATGTATCTCTAAATTTCATAACCTGCATTTCTGGATTTGATAGTGGCGCTATTTGATAGGTTATCTTGTGGTCTGTACATGTAAGTAACCACATTCAACGAACTGATTTCAGGGGCGCATAAGTTGGCCGAACGAGTTCTTTTTATAAGTTACATATAAAGTTTATGATCTTTAAAAGTTAGAATTTTTTAACTTATATACCTACTCATAGCCATCTAATTATGGCTGATTAAATTGTAAGTAAATTATTTATATTAAATAATCAACTTTCATTTTATAACCTAAGGTGAAATACTTGATTTTACTTCAATGAAAACATCGGTGACATCATTGTCCGTAGACATTAATATATGCACATAAATAAAACGTCTTGACATCAAGGAAACTAAAAGCGGGGTAAAATGCTGAACATTATATTTTTCTACATATTACAACAAAACAAATTTCAAGTTGAACGTTTTCTTAAAATTAACTTGTTTACAGTTATTAAAGTTTAATTTTCAAAATAATGTTCGAATGTTTCCTTTTTTCCTTGTTTTTTTTTTTTTTTATTTGTAAACAGTTGTTTATTTCATGGAAAAGATATTGATCAGTTCCAGTTCACGTCTATGTTGCATCTATTTCCATAGTCCAGTTTTGGCATGTATTGTATAATTTGTTTTGGTATACTTGTATCTGTCATATCAGATGTTGTAGACGATCCAGTTCCATGTTCCTATTTTTTTTTTCTTTTTTTTTAATGTCTAGAATATATAAATTTTTTCTCATGATGTCCTCATTTTTAAGCTTAATGTGTTGCATCTACAACTGCTCCATGTTTTATGCATTGAATTTTATTATTATTTTTTTTTTTACTTCCTAGTCTATGTTTAACATGAAAAACATGCGATATGTTTAACATGCGATACAATTTTATTAGAATGAATATTCTAGTTAGATAAAATTTTATAAAACCTGTCGGTTGTTTTATTGAGAAAAATCACAGAAAAGTGAAAAACCTATTCTTTTAAAGTCGCTCTTCGACTTTCTTTAAACTCATAATTTTTGGCAACATATTTAATTCTAATTATTATTATAATAGTAATAATAATAAACTGAAATAACACCTTTAGTGGAAAACATAACCCCCACTCTACTCCCCAAAACAATTCTACGGTTGAATAATATTTTTACACTCTCTTATTTAGAGACAAAAACACAATTTGATCAGCATCAGTATATCAAAGGGGGATTTAGTGGCGTTTTGAAACGGGAAAATTTTCATGGGTTCACTGATCAAAAGGACCGTGTCCGCATCCGACAAAAGTCCGTTAAATAGAAAATTATGTAATTAATTTATTTACTTATTAATTTAATTTGTTAATAGTTGAAAAAAAAAAAATCAACCGGGGGAAAATATTATAGTGTATGACAGAAACTTTTTAAGTGAAAGTCAAGTGAATCTCTACGGAATTTAATGAATCATTAACCTCAGAGGATTGAGCAAAATCCAAAGCCGATAAGAAGTAACGAAAAAATCTGGTGTGAAACACTCACACGACTTTCTCTTAATGCAGTTTATAGAATTTTAACTGACACATTTTATTCTAACTTATGATTTTTACTATTTTTTTTTTTTTATAATTGTCTTTCGGGAGGGGACCAAGCCCTTGATCGGAGCCTTCTTAGTGCATTACCGGCCTCCGGCCAATGTTCTCTCGTTACAACAGGTTAGGTTGAGGTTCCCCGAGTCAGAAAAATTGGTTTTTAGAAATTAGTTTGTGTGTGTGTGTGTTTTTGGTCAGCATAACTCAAAAAGCGAAAAATCACAGAAAGTCCAAACATGATATTTAGTTTCACCAAAGGTCTTGACAATACCGGAAGTACCACTTTATTTCAGTCAAGTTCAGTTAATTTTATTATTATTACTGTTAATATCATTAATAGTATCCTGCATATTCGCATTACTATCTTTGTTTTTCACCACTTTCGCCGCGCGCATATTCAGACTCGTATTCTCGTGAGTCAGCGATCGCTTGTGACCTTTTCCGAATTTATCATTATTATTATTATTATTATTACTAATATTACCCTATGAGTAATTACCCTAATGAGAAGTTTTCTAAGTACCATTCGGTAAAAACATTTTTTTTTTTTGTATTCTGGGCACTTTGATTTTGGAAATTTTAACACAATAGCAATATATGTTGTTAAAGAAAGATAATAATTTATAAAACACAATTTTATGTGAATAGATTTCTTTCAGAAATCAAAACCAGGTTATACCTAGAAAAGGATCGTTTGAAATGGTGGTAGTGTCGTCACACATTCTACAGTGGATATATATATAAAAAAAAAAAAAAAAATCAGGTTAAAAACTATTAATAAATTTATAATAAATTAGTAGCAAATAAATTTAAGATGAACAGCATTTCCTTGTATAAGATAGAAGAAGCATTGATTATCTATTAGAGATAATAATTTTATAGGTTAGTCTGTTTGGGCGATCATAGTTATTAGGAATCCAACTGGCTAATCATGGTGAATATGGTAAGAAGGTAAGGCTATAAAATCTTAGAGAGAGTTTAAAAAAAAAAAAAAAATATATAAACAAAACTTTAGAAGAGGAAAGGGGAAATAGTTAATTTCCCGTTTTTAAAATTATAAGGCACTTTTACAATATTTAGTTATTTAATTCTTTTTTTTTTTCTTTTTTTTTCGAAAAACACACAATTTATAATTGCAACTAATGGTGGGTTGGTTAATGGATGTTACCGTTTGGTAACTAAATGTAGGACGTGAAAGTTGGTGGAACGATAGAGACAGAATGATGTATATACAAGACTGCTGTGACCCCTTTAATAGTCGTGTGTCTGTCTATCTGTGTATATATCGGCGGTAGGTTTGTGTATATGTATGTATGTATGTATGTATGTATGTCTGTGAAGTATTCTATGTGGATGAGATTGTTACAGTCACCAACTGTTATCACAATCATTATTCCCAATATTAACTACAATATAAATAGTTTATTATAATTAATTATTGTAAATGATCTGATGTTAAGACATTCAAAAACAACTTTCTCTTAAATGTAATTTTCATCCAAATAAAAAAAAAATTCTGATGTGAAACACTCACAATACTTTCTCTTAATCCAATTTACACATAGTACTCTAGTTTATCGAACTCTAATATATAACGCTTCTTCTTATAATAATTTATTTGTTTAATTGCACTAATAGTTAGTTTCGATTCCATTTTTTTTTTATGTTGCGAAAAACTAGATTTTGATTGCATTAGCTCATGTGTAGATTTCAAACTTTATTTAACATCAGTTTCAATTTGTTCCAAGTATATACCTCCAAATACTGGCAAACTCGAAGCTTGCATTTCCGCCTAATTCTCTTTTGCCTTATTAATACACTTGAGTATGTGAACTTGAATTTGCTCTGTGCAAGTATGTGTTATCACACTGTCTGACAAACGCATCCTGAAGATGGGCGAACGCATTTTTCGATGACCACAAAATGAAGCAGGCTATAACGCGGAAAATGTCTCTGATGCTTTCCAGCTTTGCGGAACTAACCACCATCACAACAATTATATTTAATACTAATTAATATTATTTACATGATAGAATTTTGTAATAAACTGATATAACACTTTAGAGGATGATAATCTAATACCTTCTCTCTCCCAAAAAAGTGCTCATAAATGGATTTTTCCGGAGAAATGTTGGACTCAGGGAACCTCAAACTGTATATTTCTGGTGAAAACTCGATGTTAAAAATTTGACACAATTACAATACTTCCTCTTACCCCTAGTAAGAGGAAAGTATGAGTATATATTTGTCTGTTTTGTTAAAAAATTTTAACTACTAACCAAGGATCAAATTCAAAATGGTTTTTCGAAAAATAACTATACATACCTTCGTCAAGACACCTGTAAATACAAAATTAAACTCATAAGCAATATGATTAACGAAGGTTTGGTTTGCAAAGTTCGCGAGCTAGCTTTCTAAATAAAAATGCAGGTATGACACACGACTTTCTGTTACTGCAATTAATACCAATTTTAATTGATAATTTCTTTTTTAACTTTGGAATTTTTAAATTACTATAAATAATTATAACATTAGATAATTATTAATTGAACAATGTTACAAATAAAAGTGACAGTAAAGTAGTTTTTAATTTAAAGTGGTAATTAAAGTCAGAACAAAGTAATTGAAATAATAAAATTTTCAAAATCTTAAATTTATTTAAAAGATCATCAAGTGATGTGGCCAATCTTTTCTCCCTGTAGTATTACCACTGTAATCAACTTAGCTTTCAGTTGTTTCAGTAGCCAACAGTCAAAAAACTAAATGTTGCGAAGTATGGGGACTCTCCCCATCACATGTACAGGCCGAACTTTCGCTTATGTGGAAGAGATAGAAATAAGCTCAATTATTGTCAACGGTCCAGTCAATAAATGTTCATCTTATAAGAATGATATAACTTTAACCTTATTCTGGAATGCCAAACTGTCATCTTGAATCTTTTCATTTCATTTCCTTGGGACGTTGTACTCCAGTCTGCTACCCATTTTTGAAGGCCCTGTTTTTTAGCAGACTTTATTATGTAGGAAATGGGTACTTAAGTGTAGCACACCAACCAAGTCAGTTATCCAGTGCGACCACTTTAGCAAGTTTATCCGCCAATTCATTTCAATGATTTCCAGCAAGCTCCTTAATCCATTCCAACTGTATTTCCAATCTAAAATCATACGCAATTTCCTTAGCAGAGCTCTAATTTCTTCAGCTTCAGTTGATTTTTTTTTTACATCTCTTATCCCTGACAGGGACACCTCATTATCAATGCTAATGAAGGCAATTTTATTCTCACCTAACTGTCGGCTCAGCCAGTCCAAAGCCTTTATAATAGCGAGTAGTTCCGCCGGATTGTTTCTATACCAATTTGCAAGCTTCAACTTTTGCACATATACAGGAGTTACTCCTTCTTCACTGAAAGCTACTACTGCGCTTCAATCTGTAAGTATGTGATACGACGGAAAATTCATTTCTCTGTCTTTAAAGTCGATGCCTAATGCGGCATGTGGGCCGCATACATTACATATGTTGGTTTTAGGATCATGTAGCCTAATGTGGCTACTTTTGCAGATTGTATTAACATAAATTGCGCCACTATCAGGTCGACAATTTGTGATTTATCAATCCACTTCAACACATAGTTTTTTTTTTTTTTTTTTAATAACAATACTCGAATGAAAGTGTTAAATCTATATCTTAGGCAGTTAATTTTTCAATTTCTGAACGGAAGTCGTTTTCGAGAAAATTCCAAAAATTAAGAATCTAACCTGTAAAGTCACAATTTCGGTAAACTGATTTTCTTCGAATTTGAACTTCTGACAGTGTTTTTTTAATATTAATAGGTGGTATTAATATTGTGTAGTTGGTAGGTAAGGCGTGTCAACAGTTATGATCATTGGCGTCCCAGAGCTTTCTCAGTACACTGCCAGTTTCTCGTTACAAACAACACTGTCCATCAAAGGACAATGAGTTGTAGAGGCTCTTAGGAATAGAAAAAATGTAAGGGCCAGCTGGATTTGAACCCAGTAACCTCCGCGTGAGAGTCCAGCGCATTACCAATGAGCTAATCCCTTCCATCTATTTTATTCATAAATGGTATCAATCTTATACTTATATTTGAAACATTTCTCTGGGGAAAATTAATTTTTCAATAGTTCTGGGGAAGGTAATAACCTTAACTTCCTTTTTTAACTGCTTTTTCAAAAAATATATATATTTTTCTGGGTGGTATAGGGCAGTCTAGTGCAGTCCGGCGATACCGAGTTTGTGCTCCCGGAACCTTCTCAGTGAGCGCTGGGCTTCCAGGCAGTGTATACACGTTACAAACATTGTTTATCACTGGACAATGAGCTGGAGAGGCTTGTACGAAGAGAAAATCTAAGGGCCCGAAACCTGGACTTCCTACGTTACAATTTGCAGGTATAATTGTAAATTAGAATAAAAAAAAAACTAATCATTATAATATACAGAATACACAGAGCATGAAAATAAAAAGCAGAGATTTTTTCCTGTGATAGCCTTGTTTCATTTTATGGCCATCGTTTATGGCAAAATCAGTTTACACTCAATGTAAACTCAGTGAGTGAGTTAACTGTGCAAATTTTTTTTTTTTTTTATATCAAACTGTTTATCAAGACATTTTAGGAGATAGGCAAACGCCCGAAACCGGTCATTGACCACAAAATTGAAACAGGCTATTACAGTATAAAATTTCCTATAAAAAACATTAATTTCAGATATGTTTGGAAAAAAAAAATACAAAACAGAAATGCATATATATATATTATATTTATATATTATATATATATATTTACTTTTATTAAATATGTTGAAAGAAATTCTTTCTTATGTATGACATTTGTCAGTCTCGAGATAGGTGGTCCCGTTAATACCGTACATAAACTGATATATATATATATATTTTTTTTTTGAACAGGAGAAAAAACTTGTTTGGTTTTTAGTGTGACATTCCGAGAAACTTATCTCTTCTTGTTACTTTTGTCTTCTCTTAAATAATATTAAACAAAAAACAGGGAGGTCGGACTATCTACAAGAAAAAAGTAGGAGCATCCTTGAGTTATAGCGCCAGACAGAAATATTTTGGTTTCTATTTCTCTATCTATATCTATCTTTTCATACTAACACAGTCTAGCCATTAATTCTGTATAAGACAAATAAAGAAACAGTCTAAAGCTTCCTTCTTGTTCTATACTCGATTAATTACCGAATGAAATCTCCTGTCTTATATTATATCTTAAAATAGCTACATTTACACATACCTAGAATGGTTGAATAAACTTTGCCTAATTATCATAATTTGCTGTTATTTTAATATCTGATACAACGAATGTTCAACATTCAAGAATTGATTTTTATTTTCTCTTTCTCCTAAGGAGGAACTATTGTAATCGTGACAAATTTTCGATATATATATATATAAAGGGTGTACTGTGGAAGTAGGGACGAAATTGAATTGGGCGCCATTTTGTCATATGACGGTTGGCAGCAATGTTTTTTCATATGTGTTATCTGCTATCCTTCCCCATTAGTAGCCTGATAGCGTTTGTGTGGTGAGCATTGTTGTTTAATGTTTATTTTCGTCATGGAGCAGATGACAACTCAGCAACGTATTCAAGTGATAAAAAGTTTTACAAAAACAGTGAAAGCCCCCCCACAGCAACCGTTCGTGAATTGCGTGCGACACTCGGACGTAACGCTGCTCCAACCGAAGCCTCAGTTCGTAAGTTGATCCAGAAGTTTGAGACCATGGGTTCTGTGTTGCAAATGTTAAGAAAACAGGACGACCGCGTTCTGTTCGAACAGAAGAAAACATTGCTGTCGTGCGTGATAATGTAATCGTAAGCCCCAGAAAATCGGTTCGCCGACAAGCCCAACAACTGAATTTATCACCAAGTTAATGGTTATTCATGGCATCCCACCAGATGTTTGTGAACGCGTTGCTCGTTGCCGCACGGCCTTGGGTGGTCATATAGAGGATATAATTTTTCATACATAAATGGGAGATGTTACTTAATGTGTTTGTAATAAAAAATTACATTTTTCAATAAATTTTGTATGTTCTATAGCACTTTAATTTTCGGCCCTACTTCCCGTACACCCTAAATATATATATGTGTGTGAATAGCGTAGCTCAAAAACGAAAAATCTGAGAAAGTTCAAACTTCATATTCCGTTTAGATACCTCCATAGAATCTGTCAAAATTCCTCAACCAGAAATATCACTTTACAGAATTTTTTTTTTTTTTTTTTTTTCACTTTATTGCAATTTTTTCGAAATAGCTCCAACGATTTTCTTTAAATTTGATATATCAACTACACATAGAAAGATCTGTAACTTTTATCGGGAAAATTCATTGAAGGGCACTTTTGGGAATACGATTGGGGGTTATGTTTCCATTAAAGTGCTATTTCAGTTTATTACACAATTCTATCATCTAAATAATAATAATTAGAATTAAATATGTTGTCGGAATTTACGAGTTTAAAGAAAATCGGATTACCGGAAGTGTGTTTTTATTGAAAAGTATTTTTCAGTTTTTTGCTATTTTCTCTAAAACGGCTCAATTGATTTTTCTTTAAACTAAGCATGTGAACAACACATATAAACAGCTACAACTTTTATTTGAAACATTTCTCTGGGTAAATTATATTTAGGGGGGGGGGACATTTGAGGGTTGGGTAGGGCTATGATTTCCTCTAAAGTTGTACCTATTTTAGTTGATTATACAATTCCACCATCTAAACAAAATTAATTAGAAATAAATAGATTGCCAAAAATTCCAAGTTTCAAGAAAATTAGTATACCGGAAGTACGTTTTTTAATGAACAGTTTTTTTTCCACTTTTCGCGAATTTCTTCAATAAAAACACTCACTTTTATTAATTTTTTTTTTTTATTTAAGGCGCGTCAACATCTATGGTCATTGGCGCCCGGAGCCTTCTCAGTGCACTGCCGGTATCCGGACAGTGTTCTCTCCTTATAGACAACAGTGTCCATGACCGGGCAGTAAGCTGTAGAGGCTCCTAGGAAGAAAAAATCTAAGGATAGCACAGCTGGACTCGACCCCGGGTCCTCCGCGTGGGAGTCCAGTACGCTAACCACACCAGATTTTCTTATTATTATTATGAATTCCTATTCAATTGTTCAATTTTGTTGTAAACTAATCGAAAATTTTTGTTTGCATTTTTGAATAACATTTACCATGTAAAATGGACTAATTTACTGTAATAATGCTTTATATTTGGGAAACTTTATTTTTCTACATTTCTCTAACAAAGTTTGGTTTGCCCTCAATGTATTTCAATCAAATTAAACCCTTTTTTACTTACTCTTATTTCTAATAAAATAAACTTTTCCATTAAATTAATACCTCTTAAGTTAGGATTTTTTTTTTTTTTTTTAAACTAAACAAAAGTTTTAATTTAATTGAGAAAAGGTTTAATATAGATGAAAAATGTTATGTATAGATGGTAAAAACCATTTAATTTAATGAAATAGCATTTTATGGTAAACTTAATATTACATTTCTCATAAACATTTATTCAAATAAATTCTCACGATTAAATATGGTTCAAATAAAAGAGAAAGGTTTATATATATATATAATGTATTGCAATTATATAAAGCTTAGAGAAAAATAAATAAATAAATAAATATAACTGTTGGGGCCGTTTATATGAAAGAGGCGGAAAATGGAAAAAACAAATATTAAGTAAAGTGATAGTTCCGATTAGTTCCCTGACATAGTTGCGGACATTTCAACATGTCCAATAAAACCGCAGACATTTCATGTCACGATGGACATATCGTCACGTGGATTCTATCACTGTCAAAAAAAAAAAAGAAAAAAAGAAGCCAATCACATTCACTGTTCAAAATGAGTTCAATATATTATGATATTTTTACTATTTGAAATTCTGCAGATGAAAATTTCCAAAGTTCCAAGTTTCAAGAAGTTTCTCTTTCAGTAGCTTAGCTGAAATGTGCTGTAAAATTGTGTTCAGTATTAAAGTAAATAATTGAGCCTTTATCTCAGAAACTTATGTTCGAAATCTCTTCCAGGAAATCGATTTTCATCAATCTAGGAATTCTAGCAAAACATTGAATGGCCTTCAATATTATAGGTATGTGAGTTAGAACAGTTCATTTTACTACAATAGGACTTTAGAGGAAGGCTTAATTTGTTTTAATAATCCTAGAACGCAAAAAAAAAAAGAATAGATATTTCAAAACAAGCATGTCCACGGAAAATTTGATGGCCATAAGTAAAGGTAACAATTAATCAAGCTCAAAGTTGTTGGAATTGAATAAACACTTCTGTCTTAAAGAAATTTACTCCAGAAAGCGTCGATAGCTTCATGTTGCAGTCGCCAGCCGCTCAGTGTTGCTGTTTGTTCTCTTAGATGCACTTCTAGACGCATTCCTTCTATCACACCCACCTATTATACTGATCGGACGAATCAGCTTCGACCTCCAAGCATAAAGTTATACATCGACTCCTCCAAGAGTAACCAAAAATAGTAATTAAGCTCTGTAATTTCAGAGCTTTCAGTTCTGAAACCAACAAACTTAGTTACTTACTTAATCCGGATTTTCCCTCCATGTTTCTGTCACTCACCTGCTGTCTCCAAACCTTTCTACTCCAACAATCACCCTCTTTCAAACCTCGTTCCGCCATCAGCTCGTCGATTTCCTCCTCGCCGGTCTTTCCCCTACCTCTGTTCCTCGAAGGGTTCCATTTCCTTACTTCTTCCGGCCATCTTCCAGGGGGTATCCTCCTAAGGGGTCCATATCACTTAAGCTTCCTCTTCATTACCGTTCATTTTCCGCTACAGTTTTCTAGGCTCCCATCTCCCTCCTCAAGTCCTCATTCCTTACTATCCTTCCTGGTATTCTGATTACATCGCCTCCAATAGTCCATCTCCACTACCTTCACTCTTAACACAAACCCTTCGTATGGTTGTCCAAGTTTTTACTCTTTATGTAAGAATTCCGTAGGTATATAATTGAGTTGAAAATTCTTATTTTATTTCCCATAGAAATGATTTTGTTCCACAGCATTGGGTGCATGCAGCATTCTCACAGCTTTCTGGGCCTGCTGAGCTCTTGCTTTCACTTCCTCATCGTATCCTCCCACTTCTTTCAGCAGTGACTCCAGATATTTAAATGACTTTACATCCCTACACTTTTCATTTTCCACATAAAGATTATTTTCTTCATTTCCTTCAATAAACATATATGCCGTCTTGCTTTAGTTAATTTTCATTCCCCAGGCGTGTATATTTCTTTTAATTTTCTCATCATGTGCTCGAGATTATCTTTATTCTCATCGTCTGCGAAAAACCAAACAATCAAGAATTAAAAATAAAATTCAAAAAAAATATAAATACGTTAAAATTAAATGTATGAGTTATTCATTTTACCAACATCACCATCATCCTAACTGTTACGCACCCTATACAATAATAAACATACAAATTATGTTTTAGTTTGTTCCGCAGAGCTGGAAAGCATCAAAGACATTTTCCATGATAGCCTGCTTCTTTTTGTGGTCACCAACCGGTTTCGGGCGTTCGTCGATCATCAGGATGTTTTTGTCAAACAGTGTAATAACATAGACTTGCCACACAGTAAATACAATTGAGTGTATCAACCATATTTGCTCTGTGCAAGTCTCGGTTATTATACTGTTTGACAAAAACATCCAGATGATAGGCGAACTCCCGAAACCGGTCGATGACCACAAAAGTAAAATCTACCTCTCGGCTATCACGGAAAATGTCTCTGATAAAAATTATGATTGAAATTATACGTGATAATAGGGACTGGATAATGAAACTTTGTTGTAATTTGGATGTGAATGTGATGAAAGCTGGGATATATTTGTGGTTCGAGAATTCCTTTTTGTAAGTTGCTTATATTCAAGGTCCAGGATATTCTTAGATTTTTTTTTTTTTGGACATATGTCTAGACTTTTACACACGAGATCTGAAAAAAATAATTTCCGAATAAGGATATTTTAAAGCATTCTAGGGGGAGGCATTCTTGTGGAAAATCTGAAAAGATCACACAGTTCCTTATTCTTAGAACCGTAGGAGACAGAAATTCCATACAACCTAGCTGAAATAATATTAAAAAAAAAATGGAAGCCATATATGAGTAAATGATAAGGGAAGTTTAATAATTGCAGTAAAAAAAATAAAAGACTTTATTAGAACATTCAGATATAACCTGTTCAAGATGAAATTAAGTGAAAGGAGATATGAGACAACCTGTATAATTGTAAATCAAATCGTTGGAGGGCCTATATATAGAGAGCTATTGGCCAAGGTTTCCAATAATTGGTAATTCCAGTGTATTGGTGATCAAGGAACTAAACACTTATTATTGTCCTTCAGTCTACATTGTCATCTACAGGGTATCCCAAGATATATGGATAACGACTTTTTCTCGGAAACTAAGATAGCTAGAAAAAAACTAAAAAATACGTGTCCCCGTAGTTTTTTTGTTAGAAAACCAAATTTAATTTGCAAATTTGTTTTTATGCTTTCAGAAGCGAGATACAGGCACCAACTTCATTTTTTCAAATAGGGAGGTGTGGTTTTTATTTAAGAAATAGGTTCCTCTATTTTTTGTAAGAAAAATTTACTTGAACGGTTTTTTTCTGTGAGCGATATTTTACAAGTTATGAATGAAAACATGATTCCTATAAGGAAAATTTCAAAATGATATTATATAACGGTTTTTTGATTGAATAAGAAGAAAAGTACTAATTTTATTATAAATTTTACTCTCATTTTATTACAGATCTTGCCGACTGTCCCCCACCATTAGAGATGCTACACAGCTTTTTCCTCAATTGTACCTTACGACCAAAAATACATCTCTAAAGGTGGGGGCCAGTTGGCGAGTAGATCTATATTAAGGAGAGTAAATTTAAATAAAATAGTACTTTTCTTCCTTATTCAATCAAAAACCGTTATAATATCATTTTGAATTTCTTATAGGAATCAGTGTTTCATTCATACTTGTAAAATATCGCTCAAAGAAAAAAAAAAACCGTTCAAGTAAATTTTTCCTACAAAAAAGAGAGGAATCTATTTCTTAAATAAAAACCACACCTCCCCAATTGAAAAAAATGAAAAGTTGGTGCCTGTATCTCGCTTCTGGAAGCACCAAAACAAATTTGCAAATTAAATTTGGATTTCTAAAAAAAAAACTACGGGGACACATATTTTTTAGTTTTTTTCTAGCTATCGTAGTTTCCTGAAAAAAAGTCGTTATCCATGTACCTTGGGACACCCTGTATGTGTACAATTCTTAAAATTCATTTCTATTAGAAATCTGAATGTTTTAAATTATCAGTTGTAGGTAATCAATAGCGATTGTTGATTATGGGAAGAGATCTGAAGAATAGTTACTATTCTTGCCGATCCGGTAATTCTCAGCTAAAAGCTGATTTATTTCATCAGTGCGCACAGTGGTTGAAAATTTGGATCGTGAAAGCCAACATTACCACTCTGCTTTACCAGACTTTTTGTGACGATGAATGGAATTTCAAACAGTTGAAAGAAAATGAAAAGATTGGACAAAATATCAGATATCGACCAGCAATTTTTGACTTTACCTAATAAGAGGAAGACCATGTGGTTCTGGCAAATTTTGAAAATTGAGTTATTACCGGAATGTATTTTTTTGAGGTCACCTGGATACGAACAAAATGTTTTTAGCGAATAATCTGTGTGGGTGTGTACATCTCTGTATGTTAAAAAAATGTCTCAAAATGAAAAATTGCAGGAAATTGAAACTTGATATTCCCTTTAGGTAACTATCACTGCATCCAACATGAAGGCTTCAGGCAAAATCCATCAGTCGGAATCTGCGATTTTACTATGGGCTTTTATTAAAGGGAAGTGTGATGGGTGCCAGAAATGTATTTGATTTAAGAAAATTTAACATTGGCTGGCAAAAAGGGTACAAACAGGTAGAAGACTACAGTTACAGAAAGAGTTCAAAGGACCTGGTTGGCTTTGTCTTTTAGAGTTCATGAACTTCGTTAGCATTGCCTACCCCTTTTCACAGGGGAGGATTTGAACTATGAAGAGAAGGCATTCTTTCAAGAACATTCTGTTTTAGACATTCAAGCAGAACACTTGTTTTTCGCTCTCTTAGCATCAGTGCCAGTTCCACAATATATTAAAAATTTATACATTCTTTACAAATAACTTGTAGTTATTATTTTAATAGAATGTATTTATTGTTAGCAGTGGTGACTGCTTTCTTATTTCTGATACTTCTCTCTCTTAAAACTTACATACACACAAGCTGGCACTAAACCGTTCACGCCACAAACTACTACAACACACCATCATCAATAACATTTCAGAAGTGTCTTATTATTCTCAATAAAGTTTTTACTTTTTTTTTTGCAATTTTCACGAACATGGTCTTCAACTATTTTTTTAAAACTTCTTATACTAAGTGCAAACAAAAACCATCACACTTATTTGAAGCATTTTCCCACGAAAATTGATTTTTGGAGGGAGTTGCAAAAACGTTAAGCTTTCTTCTAAAGTATGTCTTCGGCGCAGTCTACCTCATATATTCGGTTAACCGTAAGTACAATTTTACAAAATAAGACTGAGTTTTCTGGAATTATCTCTAAAACGGTTCCAATGCGTTTTTTTTTTGAACTTGGAATTGCTAATTACACAAATATGCACATACTAGGGCAAGGTGAAAAGTTCTCAGCCTAGCTCCTAAATGGCTCTGCTACAAATTAAATTACTGTTTTGATATGTTGTCACATTTGTTACAAAAGTAAATACCAAATGTGAATTTGATCAGACAAATACTTTGTTTTGTGTGGCTGTTTAAAGTAAGCGTGTTGTTTGTTTTTGGACAAAATGAATAGACTTGAATACCGTTCCGTCATAAAATTCTTCTTTTTGGATGTTTTTTTCGCCAAAAAGTGCGAAATTCATGCAAAGTTGGTGAAAGTGTGTAAGGAGTCTGCACCTTCGTTATCAACAATAAAAAAATGGGCAGTTAATATAAACGTAGTCGTATATGCATTGAAAATGATCCACTTTGAAGGACGGCCAAAAATTCCAACTACCGAAGAAAATATCGAGAAGATACTAAATAGGGTTCTAGATGATCGAGGATTAAAGGTAGATTACATTCTAACGGGGCAATTGGCTCTTCAGCCTACGCCACCGCGACACCCCAAGGATCTATTGTGGCACTAGGATTAAAGGTATATGAGATAGCTAAGGCTGTAGGCGTCTCAGAAGAAAAGGTATGGCACATTTTATACGAAAAAACTCAGTATGAGAAAGCTTTGTGCCCATTTGTTAATTGCAAACAACTGAGGTAATTAAAACAACTGTAATTAAAAGCAAAGTAAAGCAAACAACTGTAATAAAAACAAATGAGTAATCAAGTTTCTCAGCAATCTTTGTGCCGTTTTAAGAAGAACCAGCCGATGTTCTGTGCGATTTGTTACGATGGATGAAACGTGGGTTCACCATTTTATACCTGAGTCAAAACAATAGTCTGAGCAGTGGGTAGAAACCGGTGGCTCGGCACTGAAGAAAGCAAAGACAATTGCATCGGCTGGAAAGGTTATGGCTAGTGTTTTTGGAAGAGATTCTTTTAATTGACTACCTGCCGAAATACTGCGCACATCTTCTTGGCCAACTAGATGAAAAAATTAGAGAGAAAAGGCCTGGTTTGCACAAGACAAAAATCCTCTTTTACAAGAACAATGCACCCGCCCACAAAGGCGCTTTGGCAATGGGAAAATTGAGGGATTTGAAGTATGAATTGTTGGAGAATCCTCCCTATACGCCAGATTTGGCTCTCTCTGAATTTCATCTATTCCCATACCTTAAGAAATATGTGGCTGGAAAACGTTTTGTGTCAATTGAAGAGGTAATAGCAACGGTAAATGGATATTTTGGAAACCTTCCAGAGACGCACTTCAGGGACGGAATCCAATTATTGGAGAAACGTTGGACAAAGTATATTGAACTTATATAATAATATAATGAATGTAATAATTCAGGTCTCTTCCAGATAAGACCATTTTAACCGTACGCTATTTTAATTCGTAATTTTCTACACAAATCCTCTTTCTTTTTCTTCTTTCCTGGCTCTACAACCCAGTGTTTTGGGTCTTGGCCTCCTCAATATGTTTCCGCCAGTCGTCCCTATTTTTAGCGACCGCTATCCAGTTCCGCAGTCCGAGCATGTTCCTCGCGTCCTGGGCAATTCCATCATGCCATTTTCATTTCGAGGTTTCGTAGTCAATTAAATTGAAGACTTGAGGGTGATTAGCCCTCAGCGCCCGAGTCTGGAGGAGGGGCTGCCTCCTTAGAGCAACCAGACTTGCTCCTCTTTAAGGGCCTCAGGGGCGGTAGCCCTGATTTGTGGACTGTATATGCCTTAGTGGTTTGTGTGGGGTGAATGTAGAGTGCATGTATAGTCTGTAAAGTGGGTGTGTGTCCGTGTGGATGTACCCTTTTAGTCGCCTTTTACGACAAGCAGGGATTACTGAGGGCGAATTCTGAAGCCCCACCCCCAGGGGGGCTGCAAATCCTCTTTAATTATTTTAATCTAAGAAAAAGTAAATATTGCAGAATTTTTTTTTTTTTTAATTAACATAAATAAACCAGATTGCAAATAAATATATTTAATAAAATAATGAAATGCTTGTGAATACCAAACTCTTTCATTTATCTCTCCATTTCACCAACAACAGCGACACCTCCATCTCCGCAATTAAAACAGCCATTTTTTTTCGCTCTCAGACTATGTATTTGCTAACAAATTTTGAGCAAGTGATATTGAAATTTTTAAAAAAAATTTTCTGTAAATAGGGTTTTGCAATTTGATACGTAAATATTTACTCATTGATCCCCAAGAGATGAGATTCTTTTGCAGTGAAACACATATTCAGAAGTCAGGATCTAGATAGGAACAAAAGATGGAAGTTGCTCAGGATAGACACGTGTAGTCCTACTTTGCAGGCGCCTCAAGAGCGGGGTAGCACTAAAAAGAAGATGTAGCATTAGTTTTGCTTAATAAAAATAAACAAATCAAAATGCAAGTTAAATAATTGTAAATAAGAAACTAGAATTAAGTAGTAACATTGTTTAGTAGTAATATTATTACTAAATAATCTATTTATCTAGTAATACTATCGACAACAGACAGCCGACAGTGTTAGGTGAAGATCATAAATATTCAACTGTTTTTTTTTTTTAAGGCTTAGGGGACAAAAACCTACTACATTAGAGTTGACTTATACAAAAAAATATGTTCACCATATATTTATAAAATAAAACTATGAATAAATAATTCTAGTCTGTAAATCCTTATACTACCATCTATTATTAAAATAACAGATGAATTTTTATTTTTTGTCTATATAGATAAGATAAAAAAAAGAAAAGTGAAATGATAGAAATATTTAGATATTACCTTATAAATTACAAACAAAACATCATGACATGCTAATCTAACCGCAAATTACCTCAGATTGGTATCTTGAACAGGTTTGGTTTTTATCAAAATTCAACTTATAATCTTTCCTGTTTATTTCACTTTGTTTACTTCATTATGTTCAAGTCTTAAATTAACAGTTAACTAACTAGTTGTCCACAGGAAATGACTCAGCAAAAGTTCTTTTGATGAAATCGAAAACTATCAATTATAAATTATAAAATTCATTAATGCATGTCATTGTTGACGAGTTTTTTAGTTTCTCATTTACTGTAAATAGAAATTTCATGTAACATTTTTTCAAAAATGCTTTTTCTCTCTCTATCTGTGTAGTCTGTATATGTGTGAAGCAGAAAGTTCAATTTGATATTCCAGTTATTGACTATAATGGATGTGAGAAGGAGAGAGAGAGAATTAGAGAGAATGGATTTTAGAGAAATGAACTAGATGATATGCTGAATACTTTATAATAAATAGAACGCACAAACTGCAAGGACTTTACAGTAAAATAGAAGTTAAGTAAGTAATAAAGAGACAGACTGGCTGAATAAATAGAAAATAAGTAGATAGGTTGCTGACTGGATGTAGTGTTGTAAAAACTGTCGTAAAAACTCGTCCTGACTGTTCTCGTCGTCGTTCTATTTATATGAATCGCATTCTTCCTCCCTAGTCTGGCCTAACTAACGGGGAGTAACTAACGTTTTATTCATTTAGTGTCTGCTTCTTCGCTTTTTGCGAATGAATGTTTAATGGTTCGGATCCCATTATAAGGTTTCTACCATCAGGAGAAACCCACCCGAAGTTTCAACCAAAATCCGTCAATTGGAAGTTTTTTTTTTTTTTTGGAAAAGACTCAACAATTTTCTTTATAATGTGATGTTTGTATGGCAATGGCCAGAGGAGTTTTTTAAAGAAAAAGAATTCCTTGTTGATCTAAGTTTCGGATACGATGTGTGCCCTTTTTTTTAGGAGCTCTGCAAAATTTATTGGAGAAAATACGCTATGGTACAGTATTGTAATTACGAAAAAGTGGATAAATTTATATATATAAAAAAAAAAAATGAAATTAAAGAAATTAATAGAAGAAATTATAAAGCAGAAGATTTTATAAATAATTATTAGAAATTTTTAGAAATTATAAATTATTAGAAATTTAGAAATTATAAAATCGAATAAAATAATAAATACAAAAAAATAACTTAGGTTTTATAATTCTTTTGTTAATATTTCTTATTTAAATTTTTCTGTTGCTTTTTTTTTTTTTTATAAATCGAGCTTTTTTCTCATAACTACAATACTGTACAATAATGTATTTTCTCCAATAAATTTTAAAGAGCTCCTCTGGAGCTCAGACTGGCTGAATAAATAGAAGGGCACTAATGGTACTCGAAACGTAGAGCAACAAAGAATCCTTTTTCTTTAAAAACTACTCATTGTAATTTTTTAGGCCTGACGATTTTGAATACCAATTTCCTTTATAATTTGAATATTAACTAATAATAGGTTTGTTTGTGCAGCGAGTTTGTGATAGTCCCTGGTTTCACTACACATGCTACTCCATGCCCAGTTCGAAACTGGTAGAAACCTAACCTGCGAGAACGCTTTGTGATCCATATTGTACCGTGATAGTTATAAAGCATTCAAGAAAAAATAATAGAAGGTTAGTTATACAGTAATTAGCTCATAAATCTGTTATAAATTAGCTCATACATCTCATAGAAATCAGTTTCATTGAAAATGTTTAGGATATAGCAAATAAATAACTAGACATTGAGTACGGCAAACAAATGCACGAGATATCTATTTGCATATTTATAAAGGACTGTCTGAGATAGCACAGAATAGCAAATAGTTCTAAGTGGTAATTTCCACAAACAGGTTAAGTTAAAAAATAAATAGAAAGGAATATTGGCCAAGACAATCGGAGAACAGAATAATAAATAATTTAATGCGTTAAAAATACGTTGCGCATGCGTCGGACTCCCAGTTTGAAATCGGTTGGCGCTTTGAGCTCTGACTGCTATGATAGTTTCCAAACGGTTTGCTGAAGATTTGAGAAACAGCACGAAAACACTACTCCGAGTTGGAAACCGTTTGAGTTTGAGAAATTGCTGCACGAACACATGCTGCCTGTGCGCAAGCTTCTGACGGTTTGGATCATACTTCTGCTACAGGAACAAATCTTATACTTCGAATCTGAGATTATCCTCACGTGCCTCCCGGATATCCAACTAAACGAACAACATCAATCGGCGCACGACGCAGATTTCCTGAATAACGAAGTCATGGCGTAGGAAAAAAAAATTATCAGCTCATGCCATTCAATGTCATCCTCCGAAATAGTTAAAATGCCTATTTACTCGCGATTCTTATGAAGCAGATCTTCTCTCGTGTTCCTTTGAATATTAGCTTATTTAATTGTTATGTTGTAAATTTCTAAAATTAAAAAAATTTTCAGCTGGAATTTTGGAGTTGAAATAAGAAAGATTCTAGTAAATGTTCTGAATCAAATAATAATTAACGCCAACCAACGTCTCCCATTCTTCTTAGTAATAAATATTACATTCATATATGGTAGTAGTGAACTGTGTAAATAAAATGAAGATTATCAACTTTCTAGCTGTGGGTGGGGGGCGATCTGAATGTGTGTGTGAAGTGCAGAACTTCCTGTTTGGAACATTATAAAGCTAAGTGACACCGTAAGACACTGGGTCGTATCTTGCCTTCTTACCTCAATTTCTTCTTCCTAGTTACCCTACTATAATACTTTACACATATTTATCTCTTTGACCAAACCTTCAAAAGAGATTTATATATATACTCTAGTGGTAAATTTATCATTTACAGGGTATCTGTTGGAAAGCCATAACCTGAAAATAGAAAACATAACTGTTATGGTAATCATAAAAAGAAAAGATATATAATATAAAACAGGTTATTGTATAAATTTTAAAGTTTTAATGATGCCATATATGTTTATCCTACACTAGAACATGTACTAGCAAAATCTATGCAATGGCGAGGTCATTTAATGATCTTAAGTTGTTGATATTGCATCTACATAACAGAAAAGTAGGTACACGGTACACTGTGTCCACTTTGTAAGACAATTGATGTAGTAATATGGAGGAATTCCTAGGTTTCTATTACAAGTTAAGCGCAGTTCCTCGGTATATCCAGCAAAATTAAACATTAAGACAAGTCCAGAGATATCTGGACTACAAATAATATTAACACCATAAATAAATTCTTGTAAGAATTCTTATGTTCCTAGTTAATAGTCATAGGAAGGTAAATGTCATTTTCTTCTTCTTTATGGCTCAGAAATTAATGCTTTCCACAATCTAACTGTATAAAAAACAGTATCCCATTATTATTAAAGATATAATGATATATATATAAAACGAAGATATTTTTCTAGTTCACAGTATAAAACATACATTTCAAAAAAATGTTATCTCTAAAACGTAACGAGCCAAAAATTACAATTTTTATTTAGACCATATAGCCAATTAATTAATTATTAATAAACCGCTGACAAATGGTGACTGTGGTTTTCTTTCATCGGTTTAATCTGAATGCCTGTCAGCTTTATAGAGCAATGCATATTGCAGTCACGTCCCCCCCATATCACACGAAATAAATTTTCGCGAACCCGCTTGTGTACGTATTGAATCCATACAAAAAAACTTTATTGATTATACATTTTCAAGAACTTTAATTTTAATGCAATTTCCCTTGTTATGGTGACAATAAATAAACCTATGGCAACAACAGCCTGTGAAGGGCCAACGACGGTTCCCGCGCCATTTTAGTTTCGGTCTTCGCCGCGTAGGTGCACCACCAACTGCAGCTTACTTTTTTCTCAGCTCACGGGAATTCATGCACCTAAAGTGAATATGCTAGCCACTAGTCCAACGCTTGAAGACAAAAGTAATAAATTCTTGACGACTTTAACTTTGGTAATTATATTTACAGTCATTTCTATAACTATATATATATCATTCGTATTTTATTTCATATTTATAATAAAAAAGACAATTTTTTTTTTGAGCTTATAATAATCCAAGCTTAATTTATATTTACAAATTATTTTTACCGCTTGTAGAACTACGCCTTACCTAATTCTACATTAACACATGAATGGAATGTAACCCGGCAGTTAATCTAATAAAAGTTAACAGAGCCCCTGCTCTTTCCATTTTTTGCCATCATAATAAACATGACAACTTGAGTAAAAATATTTAAAAAAAACAAAACACAGCTAGCTGAAACCTCTCTGTTTACATACCGCCATCTAGATAACGAAGGCCAGAACTATTATAAATACAGGTGGCAAGTGAGGCATGCTTCCTCCCACATGCACTACTAAAAATTGTAGTGTGACAAGCCTTGGCCCTTCATAGGTTTTGTAGTATTTTTTTTTTCTTCTTTAACCGGCTATTAGTAGCAGCTTATTCACAGGCCCCCCTGCTGCTTAAAAAATGTACAACTTTGCAGGTGAATGTCTCAGGTAGAATTTGTTTTTAAATGAATTTTAATATTATATAAAAAAAATTATAATAATTATGTTAAATAAATATCATTAACTTATTCTAGGATAATATTTGATCATTAAAAACCAATTTTCATAGTTTAATTGAATAAAAAAAAACTTAACAATTAAATATGTAATTATTAATTTCAATTTTTAATGGTTATTATTCTAGAGTACTTATTATTGAATACTTACTATTGTTCATTTATAATTATTGTTTGAAACTACAAATAAAAAAAACTAAACTCAATCTAACCTTCACCTTTACTTATAACCATCAATTATATAAAATAAAATATAGTGAATAAATGCAGCTATCAGAGGTCCACCTTTTTGGGTGTGTACTATTTATTCATGTATCATTATTGTATTCCTTAGACTTTTTTTTTTTCTTTATTTTTTTAAAAACATAATTCCTACTACATAGACATTCTTTTGTGGTTTCCTTTTACTTCAATCAATTATATTTATTTATATATATTTTCTTTTCCATTATCCTGTTGTTAAAGAAAAAAAAGTTGAGATGTGAAGCTCTTCAATTGTTGGTTCATATTTCTATTAGATAATATTTCAAAAAAAAAAGAAAAAAATATCTATAAGAATAAAAATTATTGTTCTGTTTGTCTGTTCTGCTTTTTCATCGATTTTTTACGGTATTTTACGTATTTCATGCGTTTTTATGATGGAAGGCACTTAATAAAATCACCTATCACATTCAAAAATCTACCATAATCATATCGATGTTACAGGAAGTATTTTAACAGAATAATGCTTATTAAATATTATTTGTTATAATTAGGATTAGATATTTGGAACATTGGCTGCTTCATTTTACTTTACTCTTTAGAAAGGAGGATGGTTTAGGAAAAGGGTGCAAACGTTGTTTTTTTTTTTTTTACTTTCTCTTGCAGTTATAAAAGTAAGTATTGTGAGATTGAAATAAAGTTCTCATGTTTTCAATGAATCAAAATAAGTTTTAAGATTAACTGATTATGATACTCCGCCTCCAAACTGAAATAGCACCACTAAATGTCATTCCTGAACACCAATTCGGTTTTCGGAGTTGCCACTCGACTGTTCATCAAATGCATCGCGTTGTAGATACAATCATTACCTCTCTGGAACTGAAGCAGTATTGTCCACGAGTTTTCTTGGACATATCTCAAGCTTTTGACCGAGTGTGGAATATGGGATTACTTTACAAGCTCAAGGACATCCTATCTCCTACTTATTATCTGATACTTAAATCTTATCTCACTGATCGTTTCTTCCAAGTCATTCAAAGTTCATCATCATCCTGTTATTTATCCAGTTCTAGCAGGAGTTCCTCAAGGGAGCATTCTTTCACCTCTACTATATACTATCTTTACAGCTGACTTACCAACTCATCCAGATACAATTACTTTTACATTTGCCGACGATACTGCAATTCTTTCTCCTCATGTGGATCCTGTCATGGCAACTCGTGCTCTACAATCTCATCTTCATATTCTTGAACCTTGGCTCCGGCAGTGGAGGATCAAAGCAAATGAATTTCAATCCAAACTCATAGTATTCACCTTAAACAAAAAAACTCTTCCTCCTCTTTACTTTAACAATATTATCCTTCCATTGCGAACCAAGTACGATATCTCGGATTATTTCTTGACAAACGACTAACATGGAACCCTCATACCAGACTGAAACGAATTGACTGCAACTTAAGATATAAAATGCTAAAACGACTACTTGACAAACGTTCAAAACTGACTTTAAGGAACAAAAAATGCTATATACTGCTCTTTTAGCCCCCATTTGGACATACGGCATAGAACTCTACGGCACTGCAAAACAATCCAACCTTAACCGACTTCAAACTCTACAATCTAAGATCCTAAGAACAGTAGTTGATGCTCCCTTCTACGTCTCCAACCACACAATCCACTCCGACCTTAACATTCCATTCATCTCAGAGCTAGCCCAATTTCGTTACACAAAATTTCACTCCAAACTAAATTGTCACCATAATCCTCTGATCCAGAATATGTCAACCAGAACACTGCCCAAAAATCCTTGTCGGAGGCTGAAGCGGCGGTGGCCACGCGACCATCTTAACGTATAACGTCGCCCTAGGGTAGCTGCTGTGTAAGCTTGCCATAGTGGCAAACTAACGGCTTCCATCACTGGATGGTCGTCGTTCATATCTGTCAAGTAACATGAACATGTTTATATTATTGACTTATATATATACATATACACACAAATTAAGCACTCATCACTTCTATACACTTGTTGTACATTGTATACAGTTGCAAAATAAATTAATAAATAAAATAAAAAAAAAAAAAAAAAAAAAAAAAACATTATGAACATTTTGTTTTTTTTTTGTTTTTTTATAAATAGCAAATGATCATTGCGTAACCATGTGAACAAATTATAACCTTCTGAAAAAGTAAATAACCTTTAAAGAAGCTTAAAACTTTATATTCCATTTAGAATTTACGATACTAAAGTCAGTTTTATGCAAATTTTCTCAAAAACGTTTCGGAAGATATTGTTTAAACTTCTACAGCTTTTATACACACGCATATCTATATATATTTCATTTTTCTGGGAAAATTGATTTGATTAAGCGATAACATTATCTATAAACTCATCAATTTTTTTGGAACATCCTGTTTCTGAAAAAACTCATTTTTACTTTCTCTTACTCTAGTAAGAGAAAATATTGTAATCGTGTCAAATTTTCGATATGGAGTTTTCACCGGAAATATCCGTTTTGAGGTCCCAAGAGTCCAAAAAAGTGGCCTTTAGTAAATGGTCTGTGTGTATGTATGTACGTACGTGAACAGCATGGCTCAAAAACGAAAAACCGTAGAAAGTTGAAACTTGATATTCCGTTTAGGTATCATCATGGGATTTGACAGTACTTTATCTGTCATAATTCTCCAAGCGGAAGTACCACTTTACTAGTTGTAGGTTTTTTTTTTTTTTTACTTTTTTGCGTTTTTCTCAAAAAGTAGCTTCGACGATTTTCTTCAAACTTAATATATCAACTACACATACAAAGAGCTACACAACTTTTATTTGAAACATTTCTCTGGGAAAATTCATTTAAGGGTGGGGTTAGCTTTTCATCTAAAGTGCTATTTCAGTTTATTAGACAATACTTTCGTCTAACTAATTTTAATTAGAATTTTAAATATATTGTTGAAATTCCGAGTTTGAAAAAATCGGATAACCGGAAGTGCGTTTACTTTACCACTTTACTAAATGTTTTTTTTCCAATTTTTCGTGATTTTCTCAAAAAATGGCTCCAACGATTTTCTTGAAACTTTATTGTATAAACTAAGCATACAATGATATACAACTTTTATTTAAAACATTTCTCTGAAAAAATTCATTTAAGGACACTTTTAGGGGACGGGTGGTGTTATGTTATTCTTTACAGTGCTATCATGGTTGATTAATACAATTCTATCATCCAAACAATTGACCATTCTTTCGCTATCTTGGTTTGCTAATATGGCGGGCTATCTTGGGTTGTATATGGATAAAGTCTACATGGAGCCCCCATAAAGACTGAAAAAACAAATAGCCGATTTCGTTCCTTTCAAGACTTTTAGGACAAACGATCGAAACTTATTTTATACATAAGGTTACACTATACAAAAACATATGCGACCCAATAGGGACCTACGCATAAGAGGTATGAGGCTTCCACTAAGCATTCCACTGACGGTATCCAAACCTAACAGTCCAAATCCTGCGAAAAATTATCAATGCTCTTTATTATGTCTCAATGAAACCTTACATAGGGACATATTATTTATTTGTGTATCGATCTAATAAATTCCACCTGATCATAAACTCCTTGTCATCAATCATAATCCGTTTGGTTCAACAACTTGTGTTAGTCAAAAAACAGTAACCGGAAGTGCGTTTACTTTTACCAGTTTACTAAATGATTTTTTTTCAATTTTTCGCGATTTTCTAAAAAATGGCTCAGACGATTTTCTTGAAACTTCTAATATAAACTAAACATACAAAGATCCACATCATTTATTTAAAACATTTCTCTGGGAAAGTTCATTTAAGGACACTTTTAGGGGAGAGATGGGGGGGTTACAGCTTCCTTTAAAGTGCTATCATAGTTGATTATACAATTCTATCATCCAAACAAAATTAATTAGAAATAAATAGATGGCTGAACTTCGAGATTCAAGAAAATTTGTAAACCGGAAGTGCGCTTTTACTGAACAGTTTTTTTTCAGTTTTCGACGAATTTTATTAAATTTGGTACACAAAGTATAAAATTTGTCAATTATAAGTTTGAGAAGTGCTGTAAGAGAAAGTTGTGTGAGTGTTTCACACCAGATTTTTTTTTTTGTTGAGTCTTTACGAACTTTTATGTTAGAGTGGCCTCTAAAGTATTTATTAGTTAACAAAATTCTACCGATACATCACAATCCCCCTGATATAGGTTTATTTATGTGCAGTTAGCATTTAAAGTTAATGAAATCTGTTGGAATAGGTTTAGAGAAAAACCAGGGAAACGTGAGAAATGTATTTAGTAAAGTTGCATTTTCGGTTACGTAATCAATTTTTTACAATATTTTAGCAATTGATTTAAATGAACCTAAATACAGCGTAGAATCGTATATTATACTGAAATGACAAGGGGAAGCTTATAGTTAAAGTGTAAAGAGGGGTCCAGGGGACAATTGCAAAAACCGCGAGGCGTTTAAGGACTATAGTTGGTCTGTTGACAAGGCACTATAGACTCAGAAAAGAATATCTGCATCTTAGCATTGGCTAATCTTGTTCATTCAAGCTTGACGCAAGAAGAGAATCGCCTGTCCTCTACTACTACTAGAGTTGGCAAAAGGGAGATTCCACTTTGCGTTAAATCACCTGAGTTATACAGACGGAAATCAGCCGCAGCTACGGAGGCTTGCTTGTGTTTACCAAACTTGCGTCTATATTATGATCCAGCGGTAACTCAGTCAGATAATAGATCCTTTTGAATCCCGGTGATTTTGGGCCATTGGAACAACTCCACTTTTTTTTCATGCCATTCTGCTATACCAAATTTTGAAGTAAATCATTGGAAATGTTTTGGAGAAAAACGCAAAACACCTGGAAAACAAACTGTTTGCCATATTTTATAAATTGACCAACTTTTTTGTTTTTTAATCTCAGAATTTTAACACAATATTTAAAATATTTCCCTTAACATTATAAAGTTTTTAGAAAAGTTTATTCTATTCAACTGGCAGCTCAGGAGGAAGTCTCAGGCGAAGTATACAATGACTAACTGCTGGCGACAATCGAGGATGTTATGATTTACGCCAGCAGTAAGTTATAAATGGAGACTGTTAAAGAAAAATTTGACCACAATAATTAGATTTCAGCAACTCTATTTAAATTTTACATATTTTAAGCCGTAGAAGATTTATGTTGTCACTTAAAGATGATAAATCTGGCATAAAAATATCATGATTTTCTCTTACTGCAGTCATCATCACAGTTTTGATTGGCAATTTTTTTTTTTAACCGGGATTTTTGTGATTTTTTCGTTTTTGATTTTTCGTTGCTAGGCACACACACACACCAAACACATACGGGGTGTAAAATGAGAGGCTTATTACTTTTTTTTTATTCAAATAAAATTACAATTCAACATTGTCCGCTTCAAAGTAACTATCTTGGGAAGCCACACAACGCTGAAGGCGATTCTTCCATTCGTCATAGCAGTGCTGGAACTCGGATACTGGAATAGACTTCAGTTGGTCGGTTACGGCTGTTTGAATATTCTCCAATGTTCCAAAATGACGTCCCTTGAGGTGATTTTTTCAATTTGGGGAACAAAAAAAAGTCACATGGACTCAAGTCGGGTGAATAAGGAGGCTGAGGAGCCACAAGAATGTTATTACTGGCCAAATACTCATTAATAGAAACCGCGGTGTGACACGGAGCATTGTCGTGATGCAACACCCACTTGTTTTTGATGTTTGGTCTCACACGCATGACTCTTTTTCGAAGTCTCTCAAGAACTTCTCGGTAAAAATGTTGGTTTACCATTTGGCATTGAGGCACAAATTCTTTGTGAACGATTGGCCATCAAAAAAGCAAATCAGCATGCATTTGATTTTTGACTTGCTCATTCTTGCTTTTTTTGGCCTTGGAGAGGTTGACGTGTGCCACTGCATGCTCTGACGCTTAGTTTCTGGGTCATACTCAAACACCCAAGACTCGTCTCCTGTAATAACACGTTCCAAAAAATTGGGATCGTTTTCAATTGCTCCCAAAAAGTCAAGGCTCCTTTCCTTTCTGATGTCTTTTTGCTCTTGTGAAAGATTTTTCGGAACCATTTTTGCACAAATTTTTCTCATCCCCAATTCATTAGTCAAAATTTGATGAACGGTTGTGTGAGTCAAATTCAACTCTTCGCCGATAATTCGGACTGTCAAACGACGATCTGAACGCACGAGATCGCGGATTCTGCCAACATTTTCGTCGGTTCTTGAAGATGAAGGCCTTCCGCTGCGAGGCTCGTCTTCAATTGATTCCCTTCCTTCTGCAAACGACTTAAACCACCTAAAAACCCGTGCTCTCGACAAAACATTGTCTCCATAGGCCTGGCACAGTTTTTCAAACGTTTCCGTTGCACTGTGCCCAAGTCTGAAGCAAAACCTGATAGCACAACGTTGCTCGTAATAGATGTCACTCATTTTTAA
>JAAEAF010010932.1:0-15008 GCA_011037195.1 Triatoma infestans | reverse complement strand
GGGTCCAGGGGACAATTGCAAAAGCCGCGAGGCGTTTAAGGACTATAGTTGGTCTGTTGACAAGGCACTATAGATTCAGGAAGCATATCTGCATCTTAGCATTGCCTGATCTTGATCATTCAGGTTTTGTTGATGAAAAAAAAAACTGGCCGGGAGATTGTAAATAATTGATGAAAAGTGCTATAAATTTAAAGACTTTGTTAAGTTTGCTCGCAAAGGAGCGGTAATGTGAAGGACTAGATGGATATGTAGTGGTCCGCCTCCAAGTGGCAGGGATACTATGAGGGCAAGGCGAAGTGACCATAGGCACCGGGTTTGGCGCTATGCGCCAGGTACGGTGGCCTGGAGCGTGTTCTAATTTTGAATTTTGATTTTTGTATGTCCCAGATATAAATACTTCCGCTACTACTGCACACATCTCTGAAACTTTGTCACTTCCTTTTGAGTTCAGCAACAACATAAGAAAAAGCTCGAAAATTTTCATTCCGTGAAAAAGATATGTTTGTGCTTAGAAAATCACAATGGACGAAACATGTAATTATAGGTACCTTACGTAAAAAATCCTTGTTACTAGAAAATGCTAACCTGTTAGCCGTCATGTTGGATGATCTCAAGAGGCAGGATATTTACCTTCGGAAATAACTCTGTAGTGCCATTAAGTGTCCTGATTGATTCATTTAAAAAATTTCTGAAGGACTATCTTCCTAGAACAGATAAGTAGAATAAAATTCTCTGTAGGAAATTAAACATTCAGTCTCTTTCATCAAAATAATTTAAATTTACTAAATTATTTCCATTTTTTTAAATTTAGTATACTTTTTCTTCTTTTTTTTAATTTAAGGCGCGTCTACATCTATGACCTCCGGACAGTGTTCTGTCGTTACAGACAACACTGTCTATCACCGGACAGCGAGCTGTAGAGGCTCCTAGGAAGAAAAAATCTAAGGGTAGCACCGCTGGACTCGAACCCAGGTTCTCCGCGTGGGGGTCCAGTACGCTAACCACTCAGCTGTTCCCTTCCCTTTAGTATTCTTATAAAATTAAAAATAATAAAAGTCTAAAGTGAATATACAGAAAAAAAAAAAATAAATAAATATAATATCCATTAATTTTTACTACTTCGTTTATTATTACCGCTATTAACAAACAAACATCATCATTTAGTTGTGATTAAAATCATATAAAGTATGTCTCATAACAGTTTGAATTTATATAGGTACTTCGCGATAATAACCAATTTTATTCAATTCTCTGTCATATTCTTTATTTGTTTTTAGTGATAATTGTTAAAAATGTCACTTAAAATGTCACTACATAGTTATTCTTGACTTTAAATGGAAAACTAACAAGTCGATAAAGCTATCATGTTCTGAGCGTTACTACAATATGGAAAATGCTCTTAATCCGCTAGCTCCTGGGACCCATTTCTTAACTATACTTGCATCCATTCCTTGTTTTGTTGTTCTTGTTTCCCACTCCGTAAATGCCCTTCTACTAACTCTTAGCCGAACTATTTACCCATTCCTTACCTTATTCCTGTTCTTTGCCTGGTCTTGTAACAACAAATCCTTGCTTATCTCTTTAACAATTCCTTGCCATCATTATATTATAAATCCTTCCTCCACTCTAAATTAATTCCATTGAATCCAGTAAGCACTGGGGATCGGTTACCAAGATTTGTATAGCCTTTCTTTTCCAAAGTGCATTTTAACAGCGGTGCTCCAATATCTAAATCATTTTGTTGTGGTGGTTGGTTTCGCAGAGCTGGAAAGCATCAGGGACATTTTCTGTGGTAGCCTGCTCATTTTGGTCATCGACCGTTTTTGGTAGCCTGCTTCATTTTGTGGTCATCGACCGGTTTCGGGCGTTCGCCATCTCAGGATCGTTTTTCAGACAATGTGACAGCACAGACAAACTTGCACAGAGCAAATTCAGTTTACAACACATCCATAGTGTAAAAAAGCGCCCTGAAGATGGGCGAACGCCCGAAACCGGTCGATGACCACAAAATGAAGCAGGCTACCATGGAAAATATCTCTAAATCATTTTGCTTTAACGACGTGGCTCTACCGCATCAAGATCTTCGGGACAAACAGAATGGCAGGGTCATATAAACTTTAAGCCTCATTTCTTCTTTTCCCAGTGGTGTAATATTGTAAAGAATATTCCATCACTGTTATTCTTCTAAAGAATGGCAAGTATAGCGTGCTTCCTTCGCCGATACTAGATTTCAAAATATTATTCCTGTAATTGGTCAAATCATCTTAGGCCAAGAAAACAAAAGATAGCCCAGTTTTTAATGAAAGCAACATCAAGTTCTAAATAAACTTTTAAAGTTGAAAAAACTTTTAGCATGTTGTTATTAACAAATTGAAAGCAGTAAAAAATGTGGATTATCTTTTTATCGCGACATTGTTATTAGAATAATATGAAAATCAAATGGTGCAAAAATGGCGCAAAAAATTCGAGAAGAATAGACATATAACGTATTTGTTTTATTAATACGATTAGTAAAGGCAAGTTTTAAAAAAAGACCGGATAAAGAACTATTTAGTAATATAGAATGAGAAGAAAGTCAATCAACCTGGAAATGTCAATATTACAGATAGACAGTTCTAATAAGTTAAGCTAACAGTTGGAAAATATACTGACAGATAGACACATACTATGGAGAGTTGTACATAAAGATGAAAGGAACTTTATAACGGTAAATAAATACATAAAAGAGTGACTAAGAAGTGCTGTATACTGGCTGCCAGTACCATATATATATCTCAGCTCGACAATAAGTTGAGTGCAACCCATCTTACTTGCGGCTCCATTATTGCTCAGATCAGTTATTCTTTAACATTTCGTTGGAAACTATTTACGTATATTTCCTCGTATTATCATCATAGAATAAAAGATATAAATAAATAAAATAACATGCATTCCAATAATTATATATACAGATAAATACAGAAAACATAGTAATATATGGGCTATGCTGATATCAGAATTTCAATATGAGATTTTTTTTAGAAAAATATAGTTTATGTCAAAATGTAAAATAAATCTGATGTGAAACATTCACAAAACTTTCTAGAGAAATCGCATCGAAAAATTGAGAAATTTTGCTTCAAAATTGGAACTTTTACTATACTTTGGTTGCCCCTTATATTCCAGTAGAGTACTTGTACAGTATAGGTTCTTATAACAACATGCTTATAACTCACTGTATAGCGGCATGGCAGCGCTTCTGCCATCTATTATGGAAAGGGACCAAACCTAATGCTATCAAAAGTCCTCCTAGATACACTTAGTCACCTCAAAGAAAAAGAGGCTGGGGTGAACCACACATACGATTTTCTATTATTCCAGCTAATATAATTATAAAATTGACCAATGAAAATGTTTACTCAGTTGCGTATAAATACAGAGACGGTCGGGATGGTCCAACTGTTAGCTATATATATATTTTGTTTAGCACAGATATATCCCTGCTGGTCTGGGGATTAGAATAGGCCTGCTCCCGTCCAGGATGTTGTAAGAGGAGACACACTCCACGTGGCATCTCCCCTATACTTTCTAACTACAATGCTCTTACTCTTTGATGTACCCACACATTTAGTTTAGCACTAGGGGGTTATCTATTCGATTCTCTGGACATCACAACCTTTCTCAGTCAAAAGAATACCCCATCATAATTCCACGCCACGTCCTTATACCTACAGGTTCGATATCTTTTGATATTCGATACTGTGGTTTGGAGGTGTTAAACCAAATTCCTTACCCTCTTTTCTTTTCCTATCCCTTTTTATCCAACCATATGTCAGGAGGTGAAGATGGCTCTGGAATTAACAAGTCAATGGCAAGTACCATGACTGGAACTCCTTTTGAGACATAGAGACTCCATTTGTGGTTGGTTCCGCAGAACTGGAAAGCATCAGAGACATTTTCCGTGATAGCCTGTTTCTTTTTGAGGTCATCGACCAGATATCACACAGGTATCACCACCCTAACCCTATTGACCTAGTTTAAGAGTTTGGTTTTTAATACATTTCAAACACTAGTCAGTGTGAAAACTGAATTTGCTCTGTGCAAGTCTGTGTTATCATATGGAGACAATGTTTTGTCGAGAGCACAGGTTTTTAGGTGGTTTAAGTCGTTTGCAGAAGGAAGGAATCAATTGAAGACGAGCCTCGCAGCGGAAGGCCTTCATCTTCAAGAACCGACGAAAATGTTGGCAGAATCCGCGATCTCGTGCGTTCAGATCGTCGTTTGACAGTCCGAATGATCGGCGAAGAGTTGAATTTGACTGACACAACCGTTCATCAAATTTTGACTAATGAATTGGGGATGAGAAAAATTTGTGCAAAAATGGTTCCGAAAAATCTTTCACAAGAGCAAAAAGACATCAGAAAGGAAAGGAGCCTTGACTTTTTGGGAGCAATTGAAAAGATCCCAATTTTTTGGAACGTGTTATTACAGGAGACGAGTCTTGGGTGTTTGAGTATGACACAGAAACTAAGCGTCAGAGCATGCAGTGGCACACTTCAACCTATCCAAGGCCAAAAAAAAGCAAGAATGAGCAAGTCAAAAATCAAATGCATGCTGATTTGCTTTTTTGATAGCCAAGGAATCGTTCACAAAGAATTTGTGCCTCAATGCCAAATGGTAAACCAACATTTTTACCGAGAAGTTCTTGAGAGACTTCGAAAAAGAGTCATGCGTGTGAGACCAAACATCAAAAACAAGTGGGTGTTGCATCACGACAATGCTCCGTGTCACACCGCGATTTCTATTAATGAGTATTTGGCCAGTAATAACATTCCTGTGGCTCCTCAGCCTCCTTATTCACCCGACTTGAGTCCATGTGACTTTTTTTTGTTCCCCAAATTGAAAAATCACCTCAAGGGACGTCATTTTGGAACATTGGAGAATATTCAAACAGCCGTAACCGACCAACTGAAGTCTATTCCAGTATCCGAGTTCCAGCACTGCTATGACGAATGGAAGAATCGTCTTCAGCGTTGTGTGGCTTCCCAAGGTAGTTACTTTGAAGGGGACAATGTTGAATTGTAATTTTATTTGAATAAAGAAAAGATAAAAAATCAGTCTCATTACTTAATTTACACACCTCGTACTGTTTGACAAACGCATCCTGAAGATGGGCGAACGCCCGCAACCGGTCGATGACCTCAAAAAGAAGCAGGCTATCACGGAAAATGTCTCTGATCCTTTTGAGACCTTTTCGGAAATGGCTCATAAGATAAAGCATTTTCTCTAGGAGCGAGGTGGTGGAAATTGCGCACTTCAGATTACTCTTGGAGGACTCATTATCCTCTCGTACACTGAACGTTTTTTGGGGTGGAGGGAAAGGAAAAGCTAAGGAGGTGATCTGGTGAACAGATCGGTCTCCTTACGAAAACACTTTAGCACATCCTCATTATGGGAATTTTGAAGATTTTTCAACTTTGGGGCTGGACTTATTGTGCTGAACTTGAAAATCTCTTGACATCTATTTTCTTGGGAAAATGTATCACAAAAAGTGATCTTTTACAACTGAATCGAATTTTTTTAAATGGGCGTATGTCATACAGAGTAGATTTTTGGAAAACACAAAAAACTATTTGGAAAACAAACTACTTACAAACAAACCTCCATGTTTGACATACAATATTCACTGTACCCGTGACCTGACATACGCCCAGTTAAAACCATTCGATAGGCTTATGTACACAGTTTGTGAAAGTGTAAAAAAAAGAAATTGATGAAATTTTGAGGTACGCCGTTTAAAAAAATTCGATTCAGCTAGTATAATTAACTAGAGACGCAAAACTGCCAGGACTTTACCATAAATAGAGATTAGGTAGCGAGAGATATAGACTGAGTAGAGAAAGGGTAGTAATTGGTTGCTGACGCGTTGTAAGCTGTATAAACTGTTCTAAAGACTGTCTCTTGTAGCTTGGCTGTATATATACAGAGGCTTCCACTCTAGTCTGGTCTAAGTAGCAAGTGAGATTCTCAATTCTGTCTCTCTCTTCGGATCCTCTTCGGTAGATAAAGTCTACCAACGAGAGTCAACTAATTTAGCGGACGTAAAAACGAAAATAGTCAATGTATTCAGTGAGACGCAAGAAAAAGTCAGTTGGAGTTAAATCTGAGATTTTACAAGACCACGGGATATAGCCACCGGTATCTATCCACTTGTCAGGAACCACCAAATCAGTGGAATCTAAGTAATTCTTCAAGATTCTTGCATGATGTGGAGGAGCTTCATCTTCTTGAAATCATATATATCTCTTCGAATTTCGAGAGGAATTTTTTCTAAAATATCTGGGAGGACATGTTGTAAATACCTCTTAGCCGTCAACAAACCTTTGTAAAAATATAGAAAGTAATAATGACCCAATAAACGGTTCCCTAAAACGCCAAACCAAATATTTATGCTCCAGACGATTTGGAATCTCATTTCTCTTGCTTACAGTTGCTTTTCTCTTAACCAGCTTCGGCAATTCTGAATTTTTACCATCCCATTTTTATTAAATCTTGATTTATCTGTCCAGAGAATATTGCTCAAGAGCTGAGTCACTTCTTCTGAAACAATATCGAGATCAGCTGCGAAATCTAAACCTCTTCCCAAATCTGATTCTCTGAGATTTGATAAAAACAAACTATTTTGTTTTTAAATTTTATCTGCAGTAGATTCACAAACCACTGTTTCGCTACTTATTACCTCACTGAAAAGTTGTGGTACACTACGGCATAAACCAAAATATATTTTGCATTACCCTCATTAGTTCGTCGTGGTCGTCGCCCTCGTTGCCTAATTTTAGAAAATGACCCAACTTCACCTAAAATACGATATAAACGTGAAACAATTTTCTGGTTAGGTTGCATTCTATCTGGATGCAAGTCCACACAGTCACGTTTAGCCTGCATGCGTTTATTCCCCACTTCCAGTAGACTGCTAATCTAGCATGTATCGTTTTTCTTCATTTGCAAGAAAATAACATTTTTTAGAAACTCCTAATAAAACTTTTCCAATCCTAGTGAACTAGTTTAAAGCTAATAGTAAAGGCAATTTAAAGTAAAAATGTTTGATCAATACAGATATAAGTAATAATGGACCAAACAATAACACTCCGAGTTTATCAAAAGCAACAAAGAAATGGTGTTATTTAAATCAAGAAAACTTGGTGAATTTTAAAATTCAATATTTTGTACTTTACTTCAATTACTATATTGATTGCAAATTTTTTCCATCATTTCCTGACTGTTTTAATGTATATTAAAAATATTGCAAACCAATATGTTAACATTTAAAAAAAATCTGATGTGAAACACTCACACAACTTTCTCTTACTCCAGTTCTTAAAATTACAATTGACAAATTTTATAGTTAGTGTACTAAATTTAATGAAATTCATCGAAAACTGAAAAAAAAAACTGTTCAGTAAAAGCGCACTTCTGGTTTACTAATTTTCTTGAAACTCGGAATTTTGGCCATTTATTTATTTCTAATTAATTTTATTTGGATGATAGAATTGTATAATCAACTATGATAGCACTTTAGAGACAAACAATTCCACCCCTACTCCAAAAAATGCCCTTAAATGAATTTTTCCACAGGAATGTTGAAAATAAAAGTTATATATATTTGTATGTGTAGTTTATATAGGACGTTTGAAGAAAATCGTCGGAGGCCATTTTTGAGAAAATCGCGAAAAAGTGAAAAAATCATTTTGTAAAGTGGTAAAAAGTTTTTTTCAAACTCGGAATTTCAACAACATATTTAATTCTAATTCACATTATTGAAATGACAGAATTGTCTATAAACTGAAATAGCATTTTAGAGGAAAACCTAACCCCACCCTCCCCCAAAAATATGGAATGATAGAATTGTATAATCAACTTACGATAGCACTTTAGAGACAAACAACTCCCCCCGGCCCCCTTAAATGTATTTTCCCGGATGTAAAGCCCCCGGCCCTTAAGCCCCCTTAAATGTATTTTCCCGGAGAAATGTTTCAAATAAAAGTTGTAGCTCTTTGTATTATGTGTAGCTGACATACCAAGTGTGAAGTAAATCGTCGGAGCTATTTTTGAGAAAATCGCAGAAAAATAAAAATAACAACTAGTAAAGTGGTTCTTCCGGTTGAGGAATTTTGACAGATGACTTACTGTCGGATCCCATGGTGATACCTAAACGGAATATCAAGTTTCAACTTTCTAAGGTTATTCGTTTTTGAGCTATGCCGTGACTCACTATTGAAACTGACTATTTGCTAAAAACCGCTTTTTTGGACTCAGGGGACCTCGAAACGGACATTTTCGGATTAAGAGAAAGTAATGAGAAAAAAACCCATGTTATATCACAGCTTTTATTATACTGAATGGAATTAGATTTTTTTAAATTCATCTGAAACGTGTTAACGAATTTAATAAAACTAGCCGCATCTCAAAATTCCCTCGCGACCTTCCCTTACTCCTTTTAAAACAGTTCAATAAAATGTCAAATTTTTTTAAATTTCAAATTTTGCTCGAATGTCGAAACATTCCGGATTCAGACCAAAACACTCAGCAGTAATCAAATTAAGAGAATCACAGAATACATAGTACATAACTTTCAAAAAAGGAAACATATTTAGCGATATTTCTAGATATAGCCGCTGGCATTCGACACAGTTTGACTTCAGGACTACTCTACAAACTCAAGATACAAACGCATCTGACTTCATTGCTAAAACCATATGATTCTTTTTAAAAGACAGAACATTTCAGGGTAAGACTTAACAAATCATATTGTACTAGACGCCAAATTCTTGCGGGACTACTGCAAGGAGCAATCATCAGTCCTGTTCTCTTTAACCTTTACCGTTCGGACATACCTGAATCAACTCAATAAACCACCTTCAACCACTTTAGCTACATATGCAGATGAAAAAATGATAGCCTTAATAAACGAAAACATTGATCAAAGCATTACTGACTCACAAACAACTATAGACATCATAACAAAATGGTTCCGAAAATCGAAGCTCTGTCCTCAACCCCACTAAAACAGAAACAAAACTTTTCTCTCTTCGTAGATTACGAAATGAAGACCTTCGGCGATTAAAATTAAACCACCATGAAATACCCTGGAAACCGAGGACCAAGGACTATCTTGGTTTAATGCTTGACACAAGACTACCTGGCGACTACACATTAACAACAAACTACAACAAGCATGTACCGACTGAAACAGTTATATCCACTTATAAACAGAAACACTCCACTCAAACACTCCTGTACAGTACTTTATAAGACGTTACTTAGACCTCTGTTGACATATGCTTGCCCAGTCTGGATAACAGCCAGCAACTCACTGACGAAGCGACTTCAGACATTTCAAAATAAAGTACTCCGAATTGCTTTAAGAGCCTCTCCTGGTTCACCAGAAACACACAAATACACAGAGAACTAGACATTACACATGACTAAATTAGCAGACAACTTCTTCCTCACACTACACACACTAAGCTCAATCCCACTACCACATAGGCGAACCCACTCAATCTAGAAGACTGAAACCGCAACTCTACCAAGATTTATGAATAACATATCATTTACCATCAATCTTTATGTGTAAAGCTGTTGGTGAGCTGGCCTGGCCCATATTATGATTTGTAAAAATGAAAAATATTGCAAAAACCTCTTTTCATTTGAAAAAAAGAGAGGAAAAAGTATGTTATATCATAGATTTTATTATACTGAAATTAAATTCAATTTTTCAAAAGATCTGAAACGCGTTAAGGAATTTAATAATACGAACCACCATAAAATTTCAACAAACAAATAAATCACCTTTTACGACTTTCCCTTATCCACTCGCGAAAATTGACAACTTATTTCCATTACATAAAGTTCAATTAAAAATTAATACGATTTACCAGATCACTGGCACTATATTTAATAGACTGGTTCAGATACTAGCGTATGCGGACGATATTAGATATAATTGCAAGGTCCCGGAGAGCCTTGGAAGAAGCATTTTTGAAATTAACGTCCGCCTCTAGAAAAAATGGGACTGAGAATAAACTAGCGCAAGATCCCATGTGCACAGAGGACACCCATTCTTCAGAGATTTCCTTGGGGCCTTATACGTTTAAACAGATAAAGAGCTTTGTGTATCTCAGTTCCACTCATTTCACATCCCTAGAAATCAATAGGAGAATTCTACTCGCCAATAAAAGCTACTTCGGCCTCTAACACGGCCTGTTTTAACATATGGCTCGGAGACCTACAAAAAGGATAAAGAAGATCTGCTGATCTTCGAAAGAAACGTTCTCCGCAGAATATATGACGTAGTTTGTGAGAACGACGTCTGAAGAAGGAGGTCTAACCAAGAGCTGGGCAATTTATACAGAGAACTGGACGTAGTGAAAGTAATAAGATCGAGCAGGCTACGCTGGGCGGGACATGTAATAAGAATGGAAAAGGGTGCTATCGCTGGGAGAGCCGAGAAGGAATGTTTACATGTTAAGAGGCGAGTGGGAACGGCCAAAGCTGAGATGGTCAGAGAGTGTAAGTAGAGATGCAGCTTCTATTTTGGGAATCAGCAATTGGAGGGCAGCAGCACAAAACAGAGAAAGCTGGAAAAAACTATTGAAAGAGGAGACCAAGGCTCATTAGTGGGCTGTAGAGTCATTGATGATGAAGACAGTATTTTTGTTATCCTACTGACCACAATTTGTGGCAAACCGTCGGCATTTTTATGGAGAAAATCACAAAAAGCTCAAAAATCTGTACAGTAAAGTCGCACTTCCGGTCAACCGGTTTTTCTTCAAACTCGGGATTTCGAAAACATATTTAATTTTACCTGGTATTTTATCCGTCGTAACATGCATATTTATTTTTGTTCCTGACCGGTTTCGGATTTTCATCCATCGTCAGAGTAAATTCACCAAGTTCGTTTAGAGAGTTCATTTCAACTTAATGTTTCCGTTACTCACACTCACACTTGTTGGTTTTATATATGTACGGGAGGTTATAACCTCCACTACAAATCAACAAGTGTGAGTGTAACAGAAACATGGCGTGAAGTGAACTCTCTACACCATCTTTGTGAATTTATTTATTCTGACTATCCACATATTCAATATTTAATTTTAATTAATATTATTTAGATGATAGAATAAATTGTGTAATAACTGAAATAGTACTTTGGAGAAAAACCATAATCCTGCCCTTCCCCCACCGGAAGTGCCCTTAAATCTACTTTTCGTAAGAAATGTTTCATATGAAAATTATAGCTATTTGTATTATGTATATTAGATATGTCAAGTTCAATGAAACTAGTTGTAGCAATTTTTGAGAAAAGCACAAAAAAAAAACAAAAAAAAAAACGAAAACCTATTCAGTCAAGTGGCACTTCCGGTTAATGAATTTTCTCCCGAAATCTTTGTGTCTGATACAGTGGTAGTGCGTAAACGGAATAACAAGTTTGAACTTAACTTTTCGTTTTTGAGATATTCTTTTCACACACACACACAGACCATTTTCTAAAAAAAAAACAACACTTTTTTAGACTCAGGGAACCTCGAAACATATATTTCCGGTGAATATTCAATTTCGTAAATCTGGCACAATCGCCAATACTTTCTTAGTAAAAAAAAATAAATTAAGATGGCATCATGTTTATTTTAATAAATAAACTATATAACTGCTCTAAATACCGTAACGATGCTCTGTTAAGGCATCCAGAAATGAAAGTCCTCCTCTGATTGCAAAGTATAGACTGATTGGTATGAGGTTTTAGTCTCGGTAGACATAATGACTGGCAGTTCTGACAGTAGTTCTTCTAGTAGCAGACTATTAACAGTCTTAGCGTCGTCAATAAATAAATGGAGTCTGTGAAGACAATGAGTTTTTTATTGTAAAAAATATAATGATATCGTCTTAGTAAATATATATATATATATAAATCGAAACAATCTTATTTAAAAGTGTATATTATATAATATTAGAAATGGAACAATGAAATCTTTTAGAACTATTTTGGGTCACCATTATTTTGGAATGTCCCATGCATTTGGTGTTTTTTGTTAGAATGAGGTCAGAGAGAAATAAAAAAAAAAAAAAAAAAATCTATCTCAGGAACATCTCTAATAATCAGAGATTGAATATTAAAGAATTATTTTTAAAACAAAAGATTAATTCGCAATAGTTAAGCCCACTTTAATTATTCACTAAATTTTAAGTTTAAATTTCGCAAAAAAATTTAAACTTCATGAGTTGTTATTTTTGATTGATACTTTTAAAAATTCTATATGATTTTTATATAAACGTAAAAAGCAATCGTTAACAATTTTCTTATTTCAACAAAAATTGATCACCTTTTTGAGAGATTTATGTTATTTCTCTCAAAAAATAAAAAACCGTGCCTGATAATCGGTATGTTTAACTATTGGACTTTTGCTAATATATTAGATTACATTAGATTAGAAAGGGGTGGCGGGCGCGAGCCTCATTCCACTGCGACCTACAAAACGAGGTCTCTTGTGGATCCCCTTAAATTATAGCACAACTCCCAGCTTTGCCCTCCTGATCAGTCCTAGCAAAGCTGAGAGCGGCTCCGTCATGAAGCTCATAGCTTTGGGATTGCCTGTCCCCAATTGAAGAAATCTTATCCAAAGCCAGGCGGCCGCACTCACAGAGGATGTACGCCGGGGTTTCTTTCTCTCCCTTGCAGAATCGGCATACCTCACTATCTGCAAGTTTTAGATAGTGCATGTGTCTGTTCAGCCTTCAATGCCCTGTTAGTAGACCCACGATTAGCCTTATATCCCCTTCGGGTATGGCTCAGTAGATCTCTGGTAAATTTAGGCAAATGTCTCTTCATAAAGAGCTTGGCCTGCCGCTGTCCTGGTGTTCTCTCCCACCAAAGCAGACGCTGTTCTTCTATCCAACCTTTGAAAGAAGTTTGAATAAGGCTCCCGGACAAGCCGCAGAAGGGTTCGGGGCCTATAAAGGTATTCTGCGAACCCTCCCTAGCTAGGGCATCCGCCTTTTCATTGCCCAGAAACCCCGCATGTCCCGGCACCCAGGCGAGGGTCAGTTAATTCCGAGTACCCACCTCGGTTAGGGCAAGTAGGCTATCCCACACCAGCCTTGAGACTATTTGGTGTGAAGAAAGTGCCTTCAGGGCTGCCTGACTGTCGGAGTATATCGCCACTCTTCTACCCACTATGCCTTATTTGCTAATACTAATACGCGATTGTAAATGAATGATCTCCGGTAAAGTTTTGAAATTAAATTCTTCTTAAGTTTATTTTATTTAGTAAGTTTTTCAATATTAGGTATTTAATTTTTTGGCGAAATGAAAGGATGTTCAAATTTTTCCCCCAGTGGAGAAGAAAGGATTGGGAATTTGATTTTGTAAATTCATCAAAAACTTTTAATTTGAATTAAACATTTTTTTTTTGAACTCAGAGTCCTCAAAACGTATAATTCCGGTGAAAACTCGATTTTGAAAAATAGATCCGATTAAAATATTCCCTCTAACAGTAACTAGAAAAAGTAATATATCTCTTATAATGTATTATTTATTAGTACATAAAAAAAATCCGGTGTGAAACACTCACACAACTTTCTCTTACTCCTGTTCTCATAATTATAATTGACAAAAGTTATAGTTTGTGTACCAAATATAACGAAATTCGTCGAAAACTGAAAAAAGTGTTCAGTAAAAGCGCACTTCCGGCTTACTAATTTTCTTAAAACTTGGAATTTTGGCCATCTATTTATTTCTAATTATTTCAATTTGGATGATAGAATTGTAAAATCAACTATGATAGCACTTTAGAGAAAAACATAATCCTTCCTCCAAAAGTGCCCTTAAATAAATTTTCCCAGAGAAATGTTTTGAATAAAAGATGTAGATCATTGCATGCCGAGCTTATATACAAAGTTTCAAGGAAATCGTCCGAGCCATTTTTGAGAAAAGCGCGAAAAAGTGAAAAAATCATTTAGTAAAGTGTTAAAACAAACGCACTTCCGGTTATCCGATTTTTTTTAAACTCGGAATATCAACAACATATTTAATTGTAATTAGCATTATTTAGATGGCGGAATTATCTAATAAACTGAAATAGCAGTTAAGACCCCACCTCTTCCCCAGAAGTGCCCTTAAATGAATTTTCCCGGAGAAATGTTTCAAATAAAAGTTGTAGCTCTTTGTATGTGTAGTTGATACACGCCAAGTTTAAAGAAAATCGTCGGAGCCGTTTTTGAGAAAATTGCAAAAAAGGAAAAAACTAACCAATAAAGTGGTACTTCCGGTTGAGGAATATTGACGGATAACGTACTGTCAGATCCCATGATGATATCTAAACGGAATATCAAGTTTCAACTTTCTACGATTTTTTGTTTTTGAGCTATGCTGTTCACATACACACACACACACGCGCGCGCGCACGCACACACACACATTTGCTAAAAACCACTTTTTTGGACTCAGGGGACCTTAAAACGGATATTTCCGATGAAAACTCAATATGAAAATTTGACACGATTACAATATTTCCTCTTATTAAAGAGAAAGTAAAAATTTGCAGTTTATATTTCAATTCTGAAATCCTGTTTGGTTTTCTAATATCCATTTATGTTCTTTATTACTGTCAGAAAATGTATTGTATTCATGCAATGGGATTTTCTAAATTCAGTTTTCATCAGAAATATACAACTTTATCACCTAAAAATTGGTTTTCAGAAATTGCTTTGTGTGTTTGTGTGCAATAAAACATTACAAAAACGAAAAATTGCAAGAAGTACAATGTTCATATTCTGTCGCGGTATCACCATGCGCGATTCCATACGATTTCGTTCTGCCAAGAACGTAAGTTTACTAAAAGATGACCAAAATTCCGTGGTTCAAGAAAATTAGTAAACCGGAAATGCGCTTTTACTGAACAGTTTTTTTTTTTTTTCAGTTTTCGACGAATTTCATTAAATTTGTTTACACAAATTATAAAATTTGTCAA